>JACRUU010000014.1:1075000-1325000 GCA_030449085.1 Kryptopterus vitreolus
GTCGGATAGTGGTTGAACTCGATATCATTTTTATTGCTGCAAATTCATTTGGCAAAAGGCTTTCAAATTGTCCCATTTTGGAAACTAGAAAAGAACATGCAGATAAAGATTCCCAAACAAAAAAAAATCCTTTATGAATCATGATTGCAAGTGCGAATGGAATGGAATGCAGTGATCTGATCTGTCCTTGCAGCTAAACTGTATGATCAGAGATTTTCTCTGCCCTGCCTTGTGTTCCACGAATCAATAAATCCCCAGTTCGCCTCATCCAATCAAGGAGCAGTGAAGGCTAAATGGACTAGTTGCCTGCATGCTACACCTGTACATTCCTTTTTTCCTTTTTTCGTTCTTTTCAGTTACAATCTTGTTTCATTAGCCTTCCATTCTGTGTTCGAGACATTGGGTGGTTTTAAATAAAAGGAAACCCTGAAACTGCCTCCTTCTGAAATTGCTTTCACAAGGTTGAATGGTAGATCAATCTCATTTATTAGCCTATTCATATATATGTGTGTGTGTGTGTGTGTGTGTGTGTGTGTGTGTGTGTGTAGAGCTGTAGATGATATGTTCAAGCATACAGAAACGTATGAGATATTGATTATTTATAACATTATACTACAGTCTCTATCAAAATACATTATTCTTACAATATCTTTATGTCTAATGTATAATTACAGTTTGTTTTAAAATGAATATTTTTTATTAAAAGAAAGGATACTTTTGGTGAAATCTTTATTTGCTGTCTTGCTTTCTAGTTGCCATATGAACTGCAGGAGATGGTAAATAAGCACATGAAAAGCAATCTGCCTGAGAAGACCCAGAATCCTCAAGGAGCCCATAGTCAGGACCCAGACACACTGAGCCTGACTCCAGCTGATGTGGTGCCGACCTCAGTCATCGCCCGGGTTCTTGAGAAACCTGAACCACTTGTTCTCAACTCTGCTCAGTCCAGTAGCAGTGGACGGCCAGTGGCTGAGGATGTGTTTGTCCATGTGGACATGACTGGATCCCAAAACGAGAGTGCTGGCCGAGAGAACGGGGGCCCTGGACAAACTAAGCCGAGCACCTGCACTGGATCTGAACAGTCGCATCTTAATGGGGTGTTCCGTAGTCCGGATGGCCAGTCTGCTGACAGTGGAGCAACGCCCTCTTTTGAGAAGCTAAACCCCTACCCTGCTCCACCTCCTCCAAATCCACTCTACCCTGGCCGTAAAGTGATCGAGTTCTCCTCTGATGATAAGGTAAAGATCCCTAAGAACAGCCCACTGCCTAACTGTACTTACGCCACACGGCAGGCTATATCCCTTAGCCTCGTACAAAACGAAGAAGAGGCCGGAGAACGGCAGCGTACCGTTCCCAACAGCCCTGCTGTGTCTGATGGAGGTTGGCGTTCTGGGACTTCCTCATCGTCAGGTGGAGGACACGCGTCTCATCCGCGAACACCCCAGCAGAGTGATTTCACCGATCCCATGTCTAGCCAGTCGAGTCCCTTTAGCAGCCCACCACAACCGCCGAGTGCCTTTGCCAGCTCAGGTAGCTCTGAGGAGGACTTGCTCACCAACTGGCAACGAATGTTTGTGGAGAAGATTGCACCGTCCTCAGAAGGCACCATGGTTAACCGCACCTCCTTCAGCAGCGAGACAGTAAAGGAACTCCAGAGGAGTCGCAGCAACAAGTCTGGTAGAGGTACTTCCGATCGAGGTCTCATGCGTGGAGCTTACTCCGATGGAGAAGAGGGCTCCTCTACTCAGAGTTGGACGGCCAGCAGAGAGTCCAGCCTGGATACTGATACAAGCAGCATGGCAGACCTGCGCAGCAAAAGGGGTGAGTATGGCGCGACCTTTTCGCAAGAAGAAAGTGAGCAATTGCTGATGCCTCTTGACAATGATGATGGTGCTAGTGGAGACACAATGGTGTTGGTGGAGTCCACTCCGTCCTCTGGCAAACAGCAAGAGCTTGCTGAAGATATTGGATCTGTAGGCAGCCCAGCTGAAGAGAGAGACATCCTTCCACAGGACTTTCCCATCATTAACCCCAGGGTCCTTGCCGGCTTGGAGGACTACACAGAAAAGCCTCCCTGTCACCGTCAACAGAGTGGCTCCAGTCGGCCTCAGAAGAGCCCAAAAAGGATGGGGGTCCATCACCTGCACAGGAAGGACAGTCTTACCAGGGCTCAAGAGCACGGAAACCTGCTGGATTGAGAAAGGCTAGCCTCTTGCTCCTTACTTCACCTACAGTGCTCTTCTGCTTGTTAGATCACAAGTCTTACCAGGCCGCAAAGGGAAGCAGGAATCCCAATGGTGATTGATCGGCTGATACCCAGGCTGCTTTCTTTTATGGGTTATTACTGTAAAAGTGCTCCGAAGCCTCTGCTCTGCTCAGAAGCAAGTTCACATAGTTGTGGTATTTATAGTACAGAATAAGGTGGTCATTGTACCTTTCAAGAAGTCTACTGATCTACTTCAAACATCCTTTAAGAATGTGAGAGTATGTACGAAGCTCCTTTTTCCATGCTTCAGCATCTTCAGGACATCTTCAAGCTGTGGTGTAAATTACGAGAACAATGCAGGATATAGCCATATAAAGACACCTCTGTGTTTGGCCATTTTATTGTAATGGAAGACATACAGATGAAAGCACTGTAAGGTGGTAAAATACCACAGAAACTGGAAGCAAAGGCCCCTTTTTGTTGAATGATTTCAAAGTGAGAGCAATCTGTCTCTAAAGACCATGGGATCCAGTGTATTTTAATCTTTCAGTGCCTAACCCTTTAAAATAATTAATGCCCCCCCCCATCACCCTTTTTGTTCATTATTGTTCATTACGTCTACTTTAAGTTCAAAACCGACTCCAGAATCGCTGCACATTGATACAAACACCTTTTCTTCTTCTTCTTCTTCTTCTTCATCAAGCCACCACATTCATTTTTGATCCAAATTTTTGACTATGGAAATTTTGTAACTAGATTTCAACAAATATTTTAATTTACTACAAATTATATCCATGCGTTGATCTGTAACATTTTAGTTCCTGGTACATAAACAACATTTCTTGTTAACTCCCATGTCACAATGAAAATGTGTGGAATAGAAATGAATGTACTGTATTACTCCTACATTTTTTAGCTGCTGTGGAGAAGAACCCTGTAGCTAAAACGAATGCCTCTACGATAGTTGTTTTTAAATATAGATATATTTAGTGAGGCAATGTAGAACTAAATCTGAGTTTTGGTTGTCTACATTTCCCTTCAGAAGGATGTCTGCTTTTATTCTACAAACGTCTTATTTCACTTGTCCTTTCAGGGTGCAAAGGAAAGCATCACAAACTGGCGTTTGGTGTGTTGAAAACAAGATTATATATGGATTTCCAGTCGCATAGGTAGTATTGTGTTCTCATAGCTGTTGCCAACTGTGAACTTTTAAACAATGTATTTTATCAAATACAATGACTGTCAGAGTTAAGTTCACTCTTCAAATAGCATTAAAATGTTCTTTTGTTGTTGTTGTTGTTATGAAGGCAGGCCAAAAAATCTACATATGAATGTCCAAGAAGCCTAGGATTCATTTCAGTCAAGGAACAACAACTGGTAAAATTTTGTCACTTGTAGGAAAAGGGCTTCGAATAGATGAATGTAATTTATCCTGCGTGTTATTTTACACACATTCTTGTGATATTAGTTAAGGGAATTGAAATCAGTATTTAACATTAAAAATTCTCATTTTAGTATGATTAATATATACAGTTCCACATTTAAACATTGAAGCATGTTGGAACAAAACTACGGAATGATGGTAGCTATTTTTCCCAAAAACATACCAATTAAATTGAAATGATTAATTAATGCACTTTGGGAGTTGATTAAATTGAAATAAAATCATTCAAATTATATTTTAATTAACATCAGTTAACTGTCCTCAAGAAGATGGGATTTTTTCATTCTGTGGCTGAGATCTTTTCTCGCTATAATTTTACTTTACGACCTTGATTCTACCATGCCCTGTGTTGTTATCATATAGTCAACATGCAAAAATATTTGGGCACTGTCAAACTTACTGCAGTTGATATTAGACGCTGAATAATATGTGCAGTGCCGACTTCCACATTAAATTGCTCTATTTACATCCAGATTGGGTGAGATACTACAGCACTTTTAAAGAGCCAAATGTAATCGTAAGACTATTGGGGATTATTAGTAATTGGCTGCTCAGCTGTTCCTTTGTCAGGTCTGCGCTCATGCATCGTTATTTCACATAACGTTAAAGAGATAAATGTTCTAGAGTTGATTTTCAAGTTTGAAGCCTGCTGCTGTTAATAAAGATAAATCATCTTTTTGTTATGTTCTTAAAAAGACAGAATGTTGGGATGAGCTCAGAAAACAACACAGTTCAGATCAAGGACACCCTCAAAGAGGTAGGCATATCTATCACAAATTAAGACTTTTATTAAAATTTCCACAAGATGGAACTCAATGTTCAAAAAAATATTGTTTTTAGGACTTTAAAGAATTTAAAGGACTTTTAAAGAAGCAGTTTTTCAACATGTACATTGCAGCAGAGTGAAATTTCTTTCATAAAATTTTAATAGCTTGGTAACTGTATCGAAATCGTGAATTCAGTCTGTACAATTATACGACGATTGTGATTTTACTAAACACAATAAGTCCATATGTGGATATACATTGAGAACAATTTGGCGATTTTACACACTGCCCAAAACAAAAAAAAAAGGACCAGGCAGTCTCCGTTTACGCAGTGTACGTGTGGCCTGGGTGGTCATGTGACTTTCTGGTGTACGTCGTAGAGGATAGGTGAAGATGGATGGATGCTGAGCAGACAGACACTGAACTGCCAAAAAAACACTACCTCTGTTATGTAATATATAACAGATACTGACACTGAGCAGAGAAAGGGACGGGACTGGGAATAAGAGACAACAGGCAGAAAGGCTTCAACAGACAGAACTTTTTCCATTCACTTTTACCCTCATACTCATGCCGACACACACACACACACACACCCTCGCTACCCTCCACCCACGTGTCCCCCCGCCCCACCCCCCTTATCAGTTCATGCAATTTGCTTCATAACCAATCACGGGGATTCATGATGCCATTTATTATATCACAGTTGCATATCGCAATATTGACCTCAAACATCGCAGAATGTTTTTCACCAATCACGCGGCTCTACTTGCTATGATGGTAAAAGTGCTGTAATTCCTACACTGTTCACCTGATTTGGGTATTCAACATACATTTATGAAAGCTTATGTCATTTTAACTTGTAATATACTGTGTTAAACAACTGTAACAAGTGTCAATGCCCAAATATTTGTTTAAAAACATTTAGTAAACATAGGTTTAACCGAATTAATTCTAACTCTACATCTAATGTAATGAGTATTTGAAAGCAATTTGGAGGATTTGACTGCTGAAATCAGTACTATGCATTTCAAAACCAGAATTAATACTTTAACTCGTATGTATTCAGACTGGAGGTCGGGGTGTGGATGAAATTGAAAATACCAAAAAAAAAAAAAAAACACAAGTATTTAAGATGCAGGCTCAAACCTGCCAAACCGTATGTATGAGGGGAATTATGCCCAAACAGCAGGTTCCATTTTTTTTCCTTGAATAAAAATGTCATTTGGATTAATTGTAATGAATGTGGAATGATTGACAGTTACTCTGGTGTTTTGAGTTCTGTGCTTGAAAGGTCAATGGATGTGGAGCTTTTTGCTTTCTGTCATAGAAATTAATTCATTGGCATTCATTAATAATCTATATCTGGCAACTGTCGTAAAAAAAATGGTTAACATCAATGTAAGTATTTACATGTATGCCTGGGTAGTTTCAATCCGCTATATGGACCAAAGTATCGGCACACTTTTAACTTTCCCTACCATGCGCCGTTCTTCCCCAAACTAATAGTACAAAGTTGGACGAGCACTCGATTTTTAGATGCAGTCGCATTACATTTTCTTTTCACTTAAACTAAGAAACCCAAATGACAATGCCTCTGTACACAAAGCCATCGCGATGAAGCTTTACATGAATTTGCGTCCTGGATCTCCTCACTCTGTCAGACACAGTAAAGTCAGGTGCTGAGTGAATCTCAGAACATCTCCACAAGCACACGAGTGTAACAGTGTAGTGGGAGGGTGTAGCTCAGTGCTTTAAGGCGCTGGGTTACTGATCGGAAGGTCGGGATTTCGAGCTCTGGGTCCTTGAGCAAGGCCCTTAACCCTCTGTGCTCTAGGGGGCTCCGTATCATGGCTGACCCTGTGCTCTGACCCCAGCTTCCAAAGCTGAGATATGCGAAGAAAAGAATTTCACTGTGCTGTAATGTGTATATATCACAAATAAAGAAAATATGAAGATCATTATAACGGCAATTGACGACTATATGTGGAATGGGAACCGTGTCCATGTCTGTATAGTGTATTTCTGCATTTCAGTAATTGGACTGTCGGTTATTACAACACAGTTATTATGAAATACATGCGACTACACATTTAGATCATTGTTTCACAAAGCACTAGTTTTCCCGGTGTGGGTAATATAAGCAGTAGCGTTATCATCGTCCCGTAATCACTGTCTGAACTGGTGACGTGTCAGATCCTGAGTTTGTCCATTAATCTCTGCTATTCTTTGATATGTTGGACAGTTGAAGTGCTCATGAACTCCTAGTCATCCTGGAAACACACTGGTCATTCACTATTAAATCACACTAACTAATACCGCTTATAGTACATTACACAAGCAGGATTCATAATCATGTAAGACATATCGCTCGGTTCTCAGGACGTGAGATGGAGTGAAAGGGTCGTCCCGTGGTGCACATTCTCATTTCCACATCCTCTGCTTTCCTCTTTATTCCTAGTGTTGTCTATGAATCATTTCCCCCCTTCCATATTCAACTCCGGGAGCCCATAATGAGCAGAACTATAACCAGCCCTTGTGCTGAATATTTGATGTTCATGGTCAGAAATAGCTTGGTGGTCCTTAAAGGAGCATGAAAAACAAAGAAGCAGTTTGTCAGATTCACGTGAAAATGGACATTCTTAAATATTTTACGACCTCATCAGTGAATTAGTCAAGATTAGTGCAAATGTAAAAAAAAAAAAAAAGAGAGAAAGATGAGGAAGATAGCGGTGATGGCGTGCCGTGCTGTAGTACATACAGTTACACAAGACGAATGGAGATAAATCTCTAATGTACTGGGTGTATAAATAGACTTTACCTGAGGTGAAGTGTAATGACTTCCTGTCATTACAATAATTGAGTTCAGAATTGACTGACGCTTTCTTGTGTTGATACGATGTGACTCGTTTAAAGGCCGTGCAAAATGTTGACAGAAACTTGAACGAATTTGATTCTGATTAGATTCAGAGACGCGTAGTAATATTTTGAGTCTGTGTTTCCACCTTGTGCATGTTACTGTTTTCTTTGAATAATTATTTAGGGTTTTTTTTTTTATTCCAGTGATTCTAATTCAATCCACATGTTTATGTTTTAAGTTAGATATTGAAGTCTCTTTCACTTGTCAGTGTGGGAATAATTAGACACTAGGACACTAGGAATGTGCCTTTCGTCTTATTTTAACATTCGAATGTCCATAAAACCTGACTTGGTGTTAAAGTCGTGTTCATGATTCCCCGCTTCTAAAGTCCTGCAATTCAGTTTTCCTCCTGTTGGGGGCACTGCACTCGTTTTTTCACCCCTTTTTCTTTTTTTTGTTTGTTGGTGAGTTATAAGGGATACATGTTAAATGTGCAGCAAAAGTTGTAGCTAAGTCAGTTAAAAGTCAGTTTTTTTGCGCCCAAGTGAGGTAGCCTGGCAGCAAGGCTTCATTAAACCTTAATTCCTCTTCGATTTTACTGGATGTGTGTGTGTGTGTGTGTGTGTGTGTGTGAGTGAGAGAGAGAAATCACAAAGGCAATGCATGTATATAAGAATGTTCCATTTACTAATCACATGTATGAAAGGTTTCACATGAGTATAACTTTAGACAGGTTTATATAATTCTACATTTCTTATGAAAACAGGTGAATCTGCCGCCTGAGTGAACAATAATCTATAGAAAATATATTATCTCATTCCACAAGCTTCATATCTAACCATGTGCATGAAAGTGTGTGTGTGTGTGTGTGTGTGTGTGTGTGTGATGGGGTGATGATGGCCCAGGACTTGTGGCAAAACGGAAACCTGAATAGTGATTTCAGTATTGAAATACTGCTGCCTCAAACGGCTGCCTCGCCATTCACTTACCCAAACCTGACACTGCAATACTGCTTTACTCTGACTCGATAATTAGCAGTATTTCATTTTGCGTATCGTTTTTCCCAAACATGGTCACGTGACTTCAGCGTTCCAAATGTGGCCCTTCGCGATCACGTGAAGCTGTAAATATTCACACGTATTTCTCAATTCCAAAGGGTCTCCCTGCACCCTGATACTGACACTCGCGCATCACAGTGCATCGTTTTGATTCCCTGTTAATGACTCGGCCGCGTTTCGGACACGAATGACCCGTGTAAAATCTGTCCACATGCGTTCTTAATTAGTGGTACGTTTGTGCACGAATCGCCATTCCTCTTTCCTCGGTTTCCTCCGAAGTGAGGTGTTGCTTCTGTCCTTCATCCGAGATCTTTTAAATGGTGTTTCCACTTCATTTTCTTTCTCTATTCCTGTGCAATCTCTCCGTTCTTTAAATCTCACTGTGTAAAGCTTTCATAGTCAGGTAGAGACACCTTGTGTGGGGTTTTTTTTTTTGTTGTTTTTTTTCTGTAAAGAAAAAAAATTAAATAAAGACCTTATAATGGCAGAAAAAAAGGACGAAAAAAAGACTGTTATTCTCTAATTTTATCTTTTTGATTTGTAAACTGATGTATATTTTAAAAGAAATAAAACTATTTTAAATCTAAAATTAGGTGCTTTTAATTCCTTCACAAATGTATCAAATGATTGAATTGTTCAAATGTCATTTGCCACAAATGGACCAAAAATGTATGGACAACTGATCATAAGTTTCTTTAAGGTGTGCACATGGTGTGCTTTTATAATTTTATAATTACTTTTCTGGGAAAGATTATATATCACACACACACACACACACACAAGTTTCTTTAAGGTAGGTAGGTGATGAACGTGGTGGGAGGTGGTATAGCTCAGTGGGTTAAGGTGAGGTGTTGGAAGATCATGGGTTCAAACCCCACCACCATCGAGCTGCCACTAGTGGGCCCTTGAGCAAGGCCCTTAACCCGCAATTGCTCAGTTGTAAGTCACTCTGGTTAAGGCCGTCTGCCACATGCTGTAAATGTAAATATAAATGTAGGTAATGTTCCCTTTCAGCTGTCGATCCGAAGCCTTCATGGCTGAAGAACGTGGTTGTCCCGAGCAGGTCACGCTGAAATTATGCTTAAAAGAAAACCGACAACAAAATGGACTGATCATGTGGTATACTATGAGAGTAATTGGTGCTTTATCATCGTGAGTCATTTTAACATATCCCTCCTGTCGGGGGGGGGGGGGGGGGGGGGGGGGGGGGGGGGGCGGGGGGGGGGGGGGGGGGGGGGGGGGGGGGGGGGGGTAAGTGGGTGGGGGAGATATGGCACTATTATGGAAAAGAAAATGGGCATTTCACTTGGCTCGGTCACTTAACAGCTCCGGAGATTGATCATAGGCTGTTCGTTTATTATGGAAAACACACTCCTGCAGGGTTGTCCTGGCTCGTTTGGCAGCTGCTGGGCTGAGAGGCAGGATGGCAGCAGGGAGGGACTTTCTCCTGCAGTGGTGTCTGCTTCCATCTCTGATCCTTGTCCTTAGGGACCTTCTTAATCAAACTGCACCAGCAGAGCACAAACGCTAGTCTACTGCAGTATGGAGATGTCTGTTTAACCCGAAGTAGTTTTCACTTTTCGAACAAACAAAAACATACGTCACGTCATGAGAATTGGAGTAGAGGAATGTTTAAGAGAAATAAATCCTTGCAGTAGGGCACGGTGGTTTAGTGGTTAGCACGTTCGCCTCACACCGCCAGGGTCCGGGTTCAATTCCCGTCTCGGCCATGTGTGTGTGTGTGTGTGTGTGTGTGGAGTGTGTGTGGAGTTTGCATGTTCTGCCCCGTGCCTCTGGGGGTTTTTCTCCGGGTTCTCTGGTTTCCTCCCGGTCCAAAAACATGAGGTAGGTTGATTGGCACCTTGGAAAATTGTCCCTAGTGTATGAATGTGTGTGTGTGTGTGTGTGTGTGTGTGTGTGTGTGTCCTGCAATGGATTGGCATTCCATCCAGGGTGTATCGTGCATTAATGCCAATAGACGCCTGAGATAGGCACAGACTCCCCGTGACCCGAGGGAAGATCGGATAAAGCGGTAGAAGATGAATGAATGTATGAATGAATGAAAGAAATCCTTCTTGCTGCTGGGGGTTCAATTCTGGTTAGTTTCATGGAATCACATTGGGTCATTTTCTTCCCTTTTCATTTGATAACCTCCCTTTCTTATCTTTTGAAAGACTGAAACAGGCTTCATTCATTCATTCATTCATCTTCTACCGCTTTATCCGATCTTTCCTCGGGTCACGGGGAGTCTGTGTCTATCTCAGGCGTCTATGGGCATTAAGGCAGGATACACCCTGGATGGAATGCCAACCCATCGCAGGGCACACACACACACACACACACACATTCACACATTAGGGACAATTTTCCAAGGTGCCAATCAACCTATCATGCACGTTTTTGGACCGGGAGGAAACCGGAGAACCCGGAGAAAAACCCCCTGAGGCACGGGGAGAACATGCAAACTCCACACACACATGACCGAGACGGGAATCGAACCCGGATCCTGGCGGTGTGAGGCGAATGTGCTAACCACTACGCCACCGTGCCCCCTGAAACAGGCTTGTCTTAGTTTATATATACTTATTTTCGCTTCTCTAGCATTTTTGTAGCTGGTTCTTCCTCCTGTTGATGTGTGACTGCACATATTGTGTTCTGTCTTTTGGAAATTCCATCTGCATTAATTTTACTGCTCGCTGATGTTCATCCAACGAGGTCATTATTGTCAATTCCGTGCTGTTTTAAACACCACAGATTACCCACTATTACATTTGACAGACGCCCTTTATCCTGAGCGACACAACTGAGCAATTGAGTGTTAAGGGCCTTTCTTAAGGGCCCACTAGTGGCAGCTTGGTGGTGGGATTTACAGAGACCTGGAAGAGTCCAAACCACTGCACTACCACCTTCTATTACTCAAACCACAACTTTAACTATGCAAGTTGAGTCCCCGAGACATGCTACATTTATTAACACCCAAATAACAGGTTATGGATTCACTTATGAATGAAATATTTAATGCACATAAAGTGAATTCTATTATTTCCTTTGTTAAAGCCTCCTACACGGAGCTCCTCAAATACGGATTTGATTTTAGGGCTCTAACGAAAGCAAATATAATCCTATAATACGTCATATTGCTTTACCATTTTAGTATTTGTACACACGGTGGTGCATCATTGTGTATAAGTGACAAAGCAGAGCAGAAATGCCTTAAACATGGTCCTGCATTCACCAGGATCTGCATCTGCATAATTCGCTGAAATATCCCATTTATGTGGGGACTTTCATCATTTTGTACAGTTTCAAACACGCTGGACTGTAGAAATGCTTTGAGTGCGACGCCACGCTGAAAAAGCAATATTTTACATTTGAAAGGGAATTTGGCTTCACTCTCCGAGTACAGGTTGCTGTCTTTGAAGTCTGTAAGTTTAAAGGTCAAGCTGAAAAAAAAACAGCATGTTGAGAAACACATGGACACGGTCAGGAAAAAGGAGCACAGCACTTAGAAAGATGTAAATAGATTTATTCAGGCCATCACAACAACCCTACTTAGCTGATCTAATCAAGAGTACACTGTTGCTTAAATAGTTGCTTACAAATAGATTGTACATCAGGCAAATAAATAATTCACTATAGTGTATAAGTCACTTGGTGGTCGAGGTTTTTTGTGTGTGTGTGTGTGTGTGTGTGTGTGTGTGTGTGTGTGTGCGCGCCGGCTTTGAACAGTCTACCACTAAAATGCTACACTTCATGCTTTGTGAGTGGCTGCACGCAAACACGTGGTGCTGACTGTAGCGGCGTGCAGTGCCAACCTAAAACCACAGGCTGCTCCAGTTATCACAAGTCAGTCTCACCCAAAAAGCTCTCACCCAGTCCTGATGACATCAGGACCATCTGGGAGTGGGGGTCTGGAAGGGTCAGAGACAGCGCATAAACATTTCAAAATTCTAAAGAAAACAGGGAAAGATCACTCCAAGTTCCCTTATACTGTGTACATAAGAGTTAAGTGCTACTTCTTTTCTTTCTTTTTTTTTTTTAAACCATAGACTGATTTTTATATACTATGCAGCTCTCTAACTAATCAGAGGTGTCGGACTCCTGTCTCAGAGCCAGACATCTGCAGAGATAAGCACAAGTTTCCCTCTCCTAACACGTGCAATTCCATTCGGAATCAAGGAAATTCCCCCCAATGCAAGTGAATGGCAAAAGAGTTCTTTCGCTCCAATGGGATACTTAGTATAGTTGCCATAATCTATTAACAGAATATCTTAACTGTATTTCTGAGATTATTGTAAGAAGAGTGTACACTATATTGCACATGTACATGCACTATATCAGAGGTGGCCAACTAGTAGGAGGCTAAGAGCCACTTTCTTTTCTGTGTTACTGCAAAGAGCCACATCATACACATGGGTACACATGAACATCATCCCATTCCCATTGACGCATGTTATGTGAAAGCTCCTAAAGAGCCGCATGAGGCTCGGGAGCCACGGGTTGGCCAGGCCAGGACTAGATGGACACCTGGCTTTTGGAGCCATATGTACAATTGTTTGGAGGCACGCAATTGTACAGGATGTCATTGGATGTGACAGCGTTTAAACCTTGTCCTTTATTTGAGCTGGAAAACCAAACCTGCTTCAGCGTGACGGTGTTCCTACATTTACAGGATTTGGCAGACCTCCTTATCCAAGTTCTTTGAAGTCTCCATCAATAAATCTATATTAACACTGCTTGATTATGGCTGAGAATATGATCAGCCTAAAACCTCTTTTGGGAGTAAATGAATTAGAAAGCATTTTGTACTACTTTCGGACATCAAGTGGAATATTACTTCCACTGCTTGGTGCCAGAACAGGAAGAGTTCACTGTGCATGAAGTAAGCTCCTTGAAGATGTAGTTTAAATGGGGTTGAGTGGAAAATCTCGAGTGGCCTGTTTCAGAGCTTTAATAACACTGACTGAATCTCCATGGTTACGTTGGGTAAGATTTTATTTGCTGTAAATCAGGGGTCAACAACCTTTTTGAACCTGAGAGCTACTTCATGGATACTGAGTCATACAAAGGACAACCAGTTCTTCTGAAATAACACATTTGCCTTTAGTTCTATATACCGTAAATTTCGGACTATAAGCCGCTACTTTTTTCCTAGGTTTTGAACCATGCGGCTAATAATACGGTGCGGCTTGTCTGCAGATTTTTTCCCGACCGCTAGGGGCTCTAACCGGAATTAGAATCAAAACTAACACAAAATAAATGCAAAGAAGAAGAATGCGCTAGTTCCTCTTTAGCAGATATAAGTGGGTAGAAGCGGATAGAAGGAGGACAAACTCTATCTTTACAAGGTTAAGGTGACGTGATTTCACACACAGGAGAAATGAAGATAAATACTGTAAATAGCGCTTATTTTCTCTTGGTTCTGTCCCATTTTAATCAGTAAAGTTTTCTCTCTCTTTCCTCCCCTGCCCCCCCCCCACACACACACACACACGCACACACGCACACACACACACACACACACGCACAAATCAGCCAAAGTTGTTCTTGATTTTCCCTCTCCCGATATAAGCCCCAAGCCCGGTTCACCCTACAATCCCCGTCCGGGCTCGTAGCACATACCTAGTGTCGCGGACACGGACGCTCGATATATGTTTATGCCTAACCTTTGTCTCCGGTACTCCCGGTACCACGGCGCGCAGAGCGTAAGGCTCCCTAGCCTGTCTGGCCGCTCCGTATGAGCGGCGTCTCCTGAGTTCTTTATTCTAATAAATCCTGTTTTGTATGAATTCCGGATCTCCGCGTCTCTGTGCAGCGTCCACCGTTACACCGTGTTAAAATACAGGTTAGGAAAGGATCTATTTAGGTACATACATGTACATTTACAATTCAAAAGCGGATGCGGCTTGTATGCAGGTGCGGCTTATTTATAAATTTTTTGGGGTTTTTTTTTAAATAGAGCAGATGCGGCTTATATGCAGGTGCGCTTTATAGTCCAGAATTTACGGTATTATAAATAATGACACTGATGATTTCTCACAATAAGTGTTGTGAGTCCACAATGAGTTAATTAACATTTTAGATGCATCTCACTGATGAGTTTTTAGAACAGACCTGAGAGCTACTCATGTGGTCCTTGGGGGCGACCTGGTGCCTGCGTTGGTGACCCCTGCTGTATAGTGATGTATAAGAACAGGCCATTAACCTCGAAAGTGTTGCCTGCTCTATGGGAACACAGTGGTCCCTACAATAAATAAAATGATTAAAATGTTACTCTAAATTAATTATTTTAATTTGCAGGGGTAATAATATGATTGGTCTATATTTCCTACAACCACAAACGGTTACTACAGTAGGTTTTATTGATGACTTCAGTGAAACTATATTTTTCAGAAATAGAACAATAGCTAGCTATTTCGGAATCTGTTTCTGTTAGTGGAGCAAATGTAAACGGAGTATTTAGCCATATTGTGGCTGAAATGTCACTTTCTCTATAGACGTTTTTGTTGTATAAAAGCACTTAAAGTTGTAGATATGGGAAAATCACAGCTGTGCAGATAACCTGCGTTCCCTCCTGCGTATTAAAAGAGAGGTGGTGTGCTAAACTCTGCAGTGCTGTGACCCGTCTGGACACCCCTGCTATCTAAATAAAGCATACACTTTGTCCTTATATTGCACGAGAAATGCTACAGACTCTCCTGTATTACTCTAAATACACCGACACTCCTGCTCTTCCGAGTGCTGCTGACTCCTGGAAAAGTTCCACACAGAAAGAGAAAGAGTGAGGAACAGTGAGATTTGTGCTCAAGTCGGAAGGAAAGACAGTGTGGGAGAGTGGATCAGCCCTTACTGCTGTGAGGAAGCCAGGCAGGTTTCTCTCGCATGGTGACCGAGCTGCCATGGGCCTCTGTATCCCGCTCCTCATCGTCTTCTCCTTCAGACAGGAGGTCAGAGATCTGCTGCTGCAGCTCAGGGCTGATGGCGTTCTCAGCCAGAACCAGCACACGCAGGCAGGTCGGGTAATTCTCCACCATGTCCAGAAACACCTAGAGCAGGGATCACCAACCTTTTTGTAACTGAGAGCTACTACATGGACACCGAGTCATATAAAGGGCTACCAGTTTGAAATACTCCTCTGAAATAACAAATTTACCTTTAGTTATATATTATTATTATTATTATTATTATTATTAATGATACTCGTTTATCTATGTGAATACACTTGTGATTTTTGACAGTGACTATCAACAACGAATTAACTACATTTTACATTATAGACGCATCTCACTGATGAGTTGTGCACTTTTTATAGCAAGCCTGAGAGCTACTCATGTGCTCCTTGGGGGCTACCTGGTGCCCACGGGCACCACGTTGGTGACCCCTGACCTAGAGCCACAGTTAAAGAACGAACACAGAGGTGTGCGTGAAAGCCTCAGTTTATGTTTTGGCCAGTATACTGGTAATATACAGGAGCTGATGGTGCAAATGGAATGCACAATAGTAGATTATGGGACAACAGGTAAAGAGTGTGTGAGATGGGAGGTGGTAACTCTGTGGTTGCAGGTTCGGGTCCCAGTACCACCAAGCCGCCACTACTGGGCCCACACCTGCTCAGTGTTAAAACCACAGCCATTAGTTTTGCACAAGTGAGTGCATTCTTAGTACCGATCCTAAGCCCGGATAAACGGGGAGGGTTGCGGCGTGAAACATGCACCAAATATGCAGATCCCAAACGATGTGATGACCCCTAATTGGAGCAGCCGAAAGAGAAAGGGTGAGGAGAACATGAGAGCTAATGAGGTAAGTGGTGGTTATCCTGTACGTTTGTTCTTGGATTTGCTTTTTAAAGAAATGGAAACTATACATAAAACTAACCTCCGCTCAATTCCAATAAATGGAAGTGTAAATATTAGATGTTTAATGAGTGATTTTGAACGTAGGCCAGGAAACATTTGTCTGTGATTAACCCAGAACTCATGGTTCATTTGTTTTCAGATAATCTCATACAACATTTAATCATTATCAGATATGAAATAGCACCGCTAAGCTCACACATGCTAATTAAACACTTGAAGCAAAAGACAGCGGAATGCAGATATAATATTTGAGTCAACTTCTAAATTCCAACTGACATTTTGTGACCCTTTTTCTGGGCCAATAAGGCTTTTCGCACTAGTGTTACTAGGGGGTATGTTTACTTCTGGTGTTCTCGTCCATAAATTCTGCTCAGGCAGCCTCTGCATTACACATGAATCAAAAACTTGCAAAGATGGATTACGTGGGAACTCTGTCTCCCTCTAGTGGAATTTACTTGTACTTTTTTTGTCCTACATTAAAGTGCAGAAGACTTCTAGAACACCAGCTTTACAACCCTACTTCATTTATATTTACATTTGCAGCATTTGGCAGACGCCCTTATCCAGAGCGACTTACAACTGAGCAATTGAGGGTTAAGGGCCTTGCTCAAGGGCCCACTAGTGACAGCTTGGTGGTGGTGGGGTTTGAACCCGTGATCTTCCGGTCCAGAGTCCAACACCTCACCTCAACCACTGGGCTACCACCATCTTCATCAGCTACCTACCTTAAAGAAACTCTAAAATTTTATATATATATATATATATATATATATATATATATATATATATATATATATATATATATATATATATATATAGTTTAGTGTCCTCGCATGGAGAAGAAAACCATGTAAACTGATTTTTGTAAACAATTTTTATCATGGTAAATCAAATAATAATTTTGACAAAATGAATAGGAGCCTTTTTGACCAAAGATGTGTGAGGAATCTATATTTTAAATAAAGGGGTAAGTATTATTAAGTGTGGGAGAAGCGTTTGCCACTGTGAATCGTTACGCCTTTCAAACCATCTAACCTGCATGTCTTCTCTCATCACATACAGAAACTTCTTCCTTGGCCTTCCTGGCAGCTCCATCCTCAACATTCTTCTACCAATACACTCCATGTGTCAACCAAACCATCTCAATCTCATCTCTCTCACGCCGCCTCCAAAACAACCTACCTGCTCCATAGTCCCTCTAATAAAGTCATTTCAAACCCTGTCACTCCTGGTGAACTTTAGTAAACCTGAACATTCTCCTTTCACTGGAGTAAAAGTACAAGCATGCTGATTCTTAAGAATTATAGTGTAATAATTGATGAAATTAAAATGTTCTATTCTCCTGCACATCCAA
The DNA here is from genome assembly GCA_030449085.1 of Kryptopterus vitreolus. Taxonomy (NCBI): domain Eukaryota; kingdom Metazoa; phylum Chordata; class Actinopteri; order Siluriformes; family Siluridae; genus Kryptopterus; species Kryptopterus vitreolus. The sequence continues at coordinate 1,092,546 of JACRUU010000014.1, forward strand.
GCTTTTTCAGATTATTATTTAACACAATTTATGTATTCAATTCAATGTAAAGCAAAACATCATATTTTAATCTGTAGTCAAATGATATGTAAGTCATTATAATACATTTGTTAAATAATTAAACTAATTACAGTTAAATAGGGCTGTCACGATTGCGTGAGTAACGCGAGTAATTCGATTACAAAATCTCCACCCGAAAAAACTTGAGTAGAGACCTGCAAGGGACTTATTTTTCAGTCTTACTCTTCCCGCAGAAATCGTATATAATATTATTTGTCGCCCTCCCGCCAGCAAAAAACAGCAGGTAAAGTGTAGACGTAGCTTCATCTAGAGTGCATCCTCTCTCTTTCTCTTCCTGACTCTCGTTTTTTAAGTTTTAAGTATTTCCCTTTTGAATATAAATAAAAATAAATAAATGTATGTATGTATGTATGTATGTATGTGTGTATGTGTGTATGTGTGTGTGTGTATGTATGTATATATGGGATGTACAATATCCAGATGTGTGTATATATATATATATATATATATATATATATATATATATATATATATATATAATATAGACTATATAGATATATATATATATATGTATATATATATATATATATATATATATATATATATATATATATATATATCTATATCTATATATATATATATATATATATATATATATATATATATATATATATATATATATATATAATATATATACATCATATACACATCTGGATATTGTGTGAGATTTAATAAATAAATGAATGAGTGTATATTTATCTCCAAACTGTATATTTATCTCCAAACTGTATATTTCTCCACCCTTTCTCCATATAAGTGTGAATAATTTCATAATTTTTTTCAGTTTTTTCAGCATTCTTCAATGTAGTGTTTACCTGTGCTGATTGATTTGTGAGCCCTGTTCCTTCCAAATCTAAAACCTCCAAGGTCCTGCTGGATGCCACAGCAACAGCCAGCATTCCAGCAATCTGGTCCCCTAAGAAACACATTAAAAAAAAGAAAAAAAAAAAGAGCTGAGACAGAGAGAAAAAATGCTGTCCTTTGGAGCCCTAAAACTGTAGTCACTACATTGCTGAAGCAGTGTGGACGCTCGAGTGACATTTTATATTCTGTGGAAAGTGATGATCAGCAAAATACTTGGCAATTAAAACAAGGGCAATGTCATTAATGTGTCACGCCCCTCTGTGCTCATCACAACCTGGATGAAGAATTTAAACATGGGCTGAATACCACGCAACTGACTTAGTATTACTCCAGAGATTGACTGACTGATACCGGCAACTAGGTTGGATCTTGCTGATATCTGATTAATCAATTAATAGCTTGTAAATACTGGGTAAAAAACAACACTTAATGTACAAAACCAGGGTCCCGGTTCGATTCCCGTCTCGGCCATGTGTGTGTGTGTAGAGTTTGCATGTTCTCCCGATGCCTCCGGTTTCCTCCCGGTCCAAAAACATGCACGGTAGGTTGATTGGCACCTTGGAAAATTGTCCCTAGTGTATGAATGTGTGTGTGTGTCCTGTGATGGGTTGGCATTCCATCCAGGGTGTATCCTGACTTAATGCCCATAGACACCTGAGATAGACACAGACTGTCTGTGGATTGCTACCGATAGATCCATCACTACCAATACTTCAGCACTACTACATAAATTAATACAGCCGTATACATTCCTTCACTTGAACTACAACCCAAACCTGTTCCAGCATGACTTTGTGCACATCCCCAGTTCCACGAAGATATGGTTTTCATGGGTTCTGACATCTTCCCTACTTAACACATTTTGGGATGAATTGGAATGCTGAATACACCCCACACCTCTCGTATACGGAATCTAGTTAAGTGCTTATTGCTGAATGAGCACAAATCTTCCCAACCACATTCTACTGAAACAGAATAGAGGCTATTACAGCAGCAAATATTATTATTTCGCTCATGAACGCCAAGTAAATACAGAATTATTTAATTAGGATGTGCTTTGACCTAATTATACATGCAAAGAAGCTCAACATTCAGACTTGTTCCACTTTGGTGTTTATAAAAATCTTTTAGAAAGATTTTGTTAGATTTTGGAATGTGGCGGTTTGAGTTTGCTCATAAGCACGGACACAAGGCTTTCTAGCTGCAACTAATCGATAAAATCAATAATGAACAACCCAGCAAGAGGGAATTTGTTCAAAGGAGAAATCGTCATGCAATCCTCAACCAGAGGTGTTCCCTTATTAAGGAGAAATTTTGGGTATCTATACTTTATGTAGTAATTATTTTTCAGCCGATGTTTTACTTTTACTCCTTATACTTATGCAATTACCTGTACTTTCTACTCCTTACATTTAAAAAAATAGTCTCATTACTCCTTTCGGCTTGTTTTCACTCTGACTTATCCTCGTTTTAAAAAAATTAAAACCTATGCAGATAGATCGCACCATCCTGATGGAGTGGATATTATTGTGGTTGGATGAGAAGTATAAACATATACCATTCTGACACCCTGTTGGCTTGTACGCGATGCATCGCGCATACACATGACACAAATGACGTCATACTCCAGCAAGGACATGACCAGTGTTGGGGTCGTAACTCAAAAAAGATTATTTCTTAAATGTTATTCAATCTCCACCACTGGCTCATTTATCAAACAGGTGCTTTTTGTCGTTCTCCTGCAGATGAATCTATAGCAAGTAGTTCTGTAAAGAGATGTTTAAATAAATTAGTGATTGTCGCGGCCTAAACTGTTGTCCTTAATGACATTTTTTTCTTACATTACTTTTACTTTTATTCTTTAAGTAGTAGAAGAAACTTCTACAGAAGCCTAGTATCTCTACTTCTACCAGAGTAATGAATGTGAATACTCTTGACACCAGTGTCCTCGACAAGCAGTCACTATAAGCTTTAAAATATCAAAATAAAAGATAGTTCAACTCAATATGTGGCTTTTGCATTTTTTCTGTACACTTTTATACATAGATACCCTAAATTACAGTTTTATATAGTTTTAATATGCAAAATATCAAATTTATTAAAACCTAGAATTTGAATTCAATTCATTGAAGAAAAAGAAAATGGTCTTTTGAATCGATTATTAAAACAAGTTAGTTGAAGCCCTACATTCTAGTTCATCCCAAAAGTATTTAGATAGTAGTGCAGTCAGATCGGATTCCTCCATGCCAGCCTGTCCTCCGTGACAGACTGTATATTACTAGACCTCACTTTGTGCCAAAGAGTCCAACCGTCCTAGTGAAACATGTTTGGGCCCCTTAAATCCAAGTGAAAACAATCTTAATACTTAACGACATACCAAGCATTGTGGTAGTTTGTGGAAAATCCACATATCGGTGTCAAATGCCCACATGCTTTTGGTTATATAATGTAGGTTTAATTAATTTGCTCAGCGTGTTCTGGAACACTTACCTAAGGGATTGTAGTCAAGATTAAGGACCCGGAGCTGTGAGCTATGTGCGACTGCGATTGCCAGGCGAGCCCATCCTTTACTGGTGATTGCTGGGTTTGCACTTAGTGTCAACTCTCTGAGACCTGTAGGACAAAAATATAAACAAACAACAAGATATTACACTTTGTGGAAAACCAAGTGTTTCAAAATAACATATTACTAGCTTATAACTTTTAAAGTCGAAAGCATAAATAATCAACTTTATCTGTTTTAATCAGTTGCTCTTTATATGGCTTCAAAGTTGATTAAATTTTAATGTGTTTAAAGTTATTTACCAGATTTGGCCCCATCTGGAGGCAACATGCCACAAATCAGCTGAATTGCCTCATCTCCCAGCATACAATCTCCCAGGTCCAAGGACACCAGAGAAGGGTGAGTTGACAGAGCCGAGTTCAGAGTGACCAATCCTGCATCTAAGACAGGGTTGCCATGCAGACTGTAAGGGTAATGGGACACCAAAAAGACAAACAGAGAACACATAAATCCTAAGAGGACAAAAAAAAAGTCAGATTTCTTTGTACAGTTGTGTTCAAAATAATAGCAGTGTGTTAAAAAAGGTGAGTAAAGCTCAAAATCAATATAATAACTTTTATTTAAATACATGCAAATGCATTGGGAACACTGCCCATTAAATCACAACATATGGAAACATTTATCAAATGTGTTATTACTTTACAAAAATGCAAGAAAAAAGAATGTTAGACTGTTCAAAAAATAGCAGTTAAAAAAATTGTTCGTATACAAAGTCAAACATTTACCGTATAAAGCTTTAGCTTTCTTGTAAATCACAGAACTATCATTTAGTTGTATAGCCATGATTTCTGCGTCACATCTGAGTTGCATGGAGTCGAACAACCTCTGGCACCTGTGAACAGGTATTCCAGCCCAGGATGACTTCACAACACATCATCATTCCTTTGCATTTCTGGGTCTTGCCTCAGAAACAGCATTTTTGATGTCACCACACTATAAAGTTCTATAATGGATTAAGGTCCAGGGGTTGGGCTCTTCACTCCATAATGTTAATCTTGTTGGTCTTGAATCAAGGTGCTGTTTGTTTACTGGTTTGCTTATCATTGTTAAAAAAAAAAAAAAAACAAAAAAAAATAAACCATTTCAAGGGGTTTCCCTCTTCGACATAAGACAACATGACCTCTTTAAGTATTTAAATGCACTCACACTGAACCATGAACCCTCAAATGCAATAAATAGCCCCAGACCATAGTATGAGAAGGATCCCCATATCATGATGGTTGTGTCACTGTCTTCATGGTGCAATAGTTTGTGCACTGATGTAAGCAAGATTGTTCTTTTTGGTATAGGGGCTGCAGAGAGTTTGCCAGACGACCTCCAAACACTGAATTTATGCCACAGTACACCGTCAAGTCACACAGTGACATAAGAATCATGATATGGGGATCCTTCTCATACTATGGTCTGGGGCTATTTATTGCATTTGAGGGTTCATGGTTCAGTGTGAGTGCATTTAAATACTTAAAGAGGTCATGTTGTCTTTATAGTTGGGATGTATAGAGAGGAACCATCAGAGGAAACAACCTGCAAGACCAACCAACAATTTCAATATTTGATTCAGTTGGTCCAGAAGCCCTTCTCCCAGTCCACTAGAGATGCTTCATGGCTTCTTTTTCTTGTTTTCCCAGTTTCAATGCTGGAATGGAATGGATTGCTACCACTCAACCTTTCAAACCTGCAATGGAAACAGACTTGCTTACCTCCACCAATGTGATGCGGCGCTAAAAACTGTTGTCCTGTCAGCTGCCTATAATGCAAACTGTTGGAAACTTTTCTGATTCTGTAGCTGTTTTGTGTCTGCCAGGCATTTTCCTGTCAGAGTTTCGTCTGGTGTCCTACTCTCAAAATCCACACTTATAAGGGTTGTAATAGTCTTTCATTTTTATTGCCTTTGTATGAGCAATATACCATTTCCTGAACCAAAATATTGTCCAAATATTTCTAAGAGGATGTACTACACACAGGCCTCAGTGGCGTAGTGGTTAACACTTTCGCCTCACACCGCCAGGGTCCGGGTTCAATTCCCATCTCGGCTATGTGTGTGTGTGTGTGTGTGTGTGTGTGTGTGTGTGTGTGGAGTGCATGTTCTCCCCGTGCCTCAGGGTTTTTTTCTCCAGGTTCTCCGGTTTCCTCCCGGTCCAAAAACGTGCCCGGTAGGTTGATTGGCACCTTGGAAAATTGTCCCTAGTGTATGAATGTGTGAGTGTGTGTGTTGTGCGATGTGTTGGCATTCTATCCAGGGTGTATCCTGCCTTAATGCCCATAGATGCATGAGATAGGCACAGGCTCCCCGTGACCCGAGGGAAGATCAGATATAGCAGTAGAAGATGAATGAATGAATGTAGTACACACAAGCTTTTCCAACACCACTTTTGTACACACAGAGAGTTTGTAAGTAATCAACAAACATTAGGACACCTCTAAGAGTTTTTAGTATCAACTTTCATTCTTTACTTCTTTCATGCAGCACTGCTGTAGGTTGTTCACCTACAGACCATTTAGTTTAAATATATTTTGTTCGTTTTTGGTAGGAAATGTAACCATAACACAAAGTGGAGTGGTTATTTAATCATCATTCTAAGTAATCATTGAATAATACTTATGCATTAATATGAATAATAATGAATTACTGTTAATAAATAATAAAAAAGAATACGTGCAATACATAAATAAGTACCTGTGTGTTGTCTGTAGTAATAAGTAATTCGGCAAGTCGGCAAAAAGCTAAATAAAACTGCTTTAGTTGCGAAAGAAACTGAATAGAGAGAGAGAGAGAGAGAGAGAGAGAGAGACTGACTTTTATGTTCCTTTATTGACATAATATAATGGAATTAATCATGACTTAAGTCAGTTTTGACTTATATAGTCAAATAAATAGATAAATAGATAAATAAATAAAATAAAAAACATGAATAAAATAAATAACAGTTCGGGACAATAGATGGACATCATTAAAAGAAACGACAGTAAAAGTGTGTGTTTGTTTGTGATTATTCATTTTAGCTCTGGTATAAAAATCAGTTCTTCATTTATTACACTACACCACACACTCTCACACATCTTAATGTCCCCCAAACTCTTATAAACATTACAATCAATACTAATTCTGGATTTTAAAAGGATGGAGAACATTCTTACTGCATCGTGGTCAGTATTTTGAGCCAGTTTCCTGTTCAGGTATATGGCCAATTTTGCTTGGCATAATTAACAAAGTTAATTAATTGTCACATAAACCTGTTTCTCCTGACGTACTTAAAACAAAGAATAAGAGAGAGAGAGAGAGAGAGAGTTTTTTCTGTAACAGATTCAGTCATTCAGTATTGGTACAGTTTAAATCAGTTATAAAGGTGTTATAAAGGTGCCACAGTTCGAGGTTAATATGAAATGAGTAGTTCTGACTGGTAGAAATGACCTGTGAACGGTAAGAACGCTATTCAGACACGTGGTTAATAAGAGTATGGAGGACACAGTACAAGTGTGAGTGAGAGAGAGAGAGAGAGAGAGAGAGAGAGAGAGAGAGAGAGAGAGAGAGAGAGAGAGAAGAGAGAGAGAGCGAGAGAGAGAGAAAGAGAGAAAGAGAGAGGGTTTTCCCTCAGGACTTACAATAAGGTCTGGATGGACCTGTTGGCTGTCAGCGCCTCGGCCAGCTGCTTTGTGCGGCTGCCGCTCGACACCACGCCCAGGTTCAGGTTGAGCTGAGCGAGCGACCGCGACTCGGACACCCCACGGCATACGCGCCCGAAGTCCCGGTCAGACAGCTGACAGCCTCGTACCGACAGCAGCCTCACACTGTTCTCCTTCAGACTGTCGCAAATGTCGCGTATTTCCGCTCCGGACAGAGCCTCACCTGTGATCTGAATGGAACCAGGCAGCATGTTGGTGAAGCTGAGAGTCACGGGCGAGTCCACACCATGTCCGGTACCGGTAACGGAGGTAAGGCAGCTTTAACTCACAGAGGCAGAAAAGAGACAACGCCCCCTACATCATTTAAACACAGCCAGGGCCGTGATGGGAGAAGAGGGAGAACAGCATGCCGACGGTCGCTCAGCGAGAAATCTAAACCTGGAGGATTTTCCGTCGCGCCATGAGCGGGCTAATCTCCAAAGTTATCATGTGTAAATCGGACTATGTTTCTCTCCGATACACCGAGGACCTTTCCTCCAGAGAACCCCGCCGCGCGTTCACAGGCTATGGCGTTAAACCGTGTTTAATCCCGGGTGATTAATGGAGCTTCAGGTGCAGCTTTCAGGTTCTCTCACTTTCTGCCAGACACACGAACGCGTTTTGCGGCATCCAGGCAAAGCTAATCGTTCCTGGTGTCCGTTACCATGGACACCACCTCCCGTCCAATGTCGCCGAGACACAAATGGCTATACAGGATGTGCTCTAAACCCGCATGAAGTGAAAATAATCCGCTCTCACTGTACTAAGTGTAACTGTAGTCACCTACAAGACCGACCAGGTCTCCCCTGTGCCTTTTCCACACTGGATCGCAGAGACACCATCAGTACAAGAGACGCTTTGTACCATTTCTAGGGATCATGTACGATTAGTCGGGTCTAGTCTGCTTATACGAACATCCTTATGTACATACATTGAGATGGACATTTCCAGATGAATATATACAATTAGTAGTATAGAATAACACGGACATAACATTTTATTTTGTCCACAAAGGTGATCAAACGGGCCAGTAAAGGATCTGAGTGAGTTTGACAAGGATAGTGATAGCTATACAACCGGGTCAGATCATCTCCATAAACGTGTTCAGAGGTCATATCTATGAAAAGTGATCCAAGGAAGGAACAGTGGTGAACAGATGAGATACTCAAACTGCTGTTTTGTCAGCAATACACAATATTAGGCAGGTGATGATAAAGTTATGCCTGTTCAGTGTAATAATCAATAATCCAAGTAACTGTGCCTCATTATTTCCCACCTTCCATACTATGCCCCCATGGAAATAGCCAGTTATTCCTCTTACCATTATTCTTCTTTCTGAAAATAGGCAGAAAGGACAAAACTTAACATCTTATGAAGAGGATTCAGATGCCCAAATGATGCCCTATTCATTTTCTATCAGGATTTCAGTCATGCTAGACCAGGGGTGTCAAACTCAGTTCCTGGGGGGCCGCAGCCCTGCATAGTTTATCTCCAACCATAATTAAAAAACACCTGATCCAACTAATCAAGTCAGTAAGACTTATTTGAAAACTACATGGTATGTATGTTAGAGCATTCCTGTGGCCATCCAGGAATGGAGTTTGACACCCCTGTGCTAGACATTTCTTTCCATTCTTTCAAAATGTATTGGCTAATTACTTAACCATTTGTACCATGAGTAGATCAGGTTGCAAAGCCACATGTCCCCCATGGAGCTTGGTGAAATACGAGTCAGGATGCTGGTCACAAACACAGGTGGTAAGTGGCAAAGGCTTCTGAGTGCTGAATACAGAAAGGCTTCATCAAGTTCCAACATCAATAACGCAGACTCTTCTCTTCATCTTCTAACACCTTAAAATATGATCAGCCCTGACTTTTGTATGATAATGGTCATACACATCATTTGTAAACCCAAACACCGTACTTCTACTGGAAGTTTATTATAGAAAAGTAAACATACTGAATGATTTCTTAACACGGACGAACTTAAACCTCTTTTAATACATTACCTTTATTCTAAATTTTCTCTGTACAGCAACCCTATAAATACAAAGTCCACACTGAAGACAAAATAATGAACACATATTGATATCCAGGATCTTACACCCACAGCTCCTCCCACATAATCTAAGGAGTATGACATCTCAAATAAAACCGATTTTAAAATATTACACAAAGGAATTCATAAATACATGATCGATACATATACGCATCAATAAACTGCTTATACTAAATTAATTTCTGCCCAAAGTAGAAAAGTACAATATTGAAATTGACCATATATGTACCCGCTTGAAGAAAGAAGAAAAAAAAATCTCTTAGGCCTCATCTTACACATTTCTTGTATCAAGTTGGTATTTTGGAAAAAGAAAGTGAACTTAAACAGTATGTAAATATATTTGACCAATAAGCATTTTCTTTCACAAAATACGTATTATATAAAAAAAAAAGCCAGTTTTACAGATGTTTTTCCAGAGGACCTCCCGTGAGTCTGCAGTATAGGCAGGTTTAATAGAGATAATGAATAGTGTCTCTAAAATTCCCTTATAGATGTCTCCCCCAACTACTTGCCTATTCTTTTAGAATAAATGATAGCGGCTTTATCATAAAATTAATGTGTCTGGAAACTAAACAAATATGGGAGAAATGAAATTTAATTAAAAAAAAAAAAAAAAAAAAGAACACACACGTACAAATTTATATATACACGAGTGTGTGTATATGTGGGAAGGAAAAAGAAATACGTGTGTGTATATGTATGCAAGTCTATATATATACACACACACATTTATATATATATATATATATATATATATATGTGTGTGTATATATGTATACATATATATATATATATATATATATATATATATATATATATAAAAATTATCATCATCATTTTAATAAATAGCACCATCCTTAAAGCATCATATTTATAATAGTAGCGTCTCTTATTTGGAAGCTATTACTCAGAAATTGCCCATAGTTAGCCGAAAATGTCCAGAATTTCAAATAATGAGATGGTGATTATAAGCTGGAGCTAAAATTAAATTAATTGTGGTTAAAAGCCAAAGTCTTTAAATGGAAACGTGAACATGGTACATGAACATGTCATCAGTTGGGAAAGACAAAGGGAATGACACTTTGTGCATGAATGCATCTTTAGTGTTTTTATACAAATTCTATGTCCAGTGCTGTAACATAGTAACTTAGAGCAAACTTTCCTGCTGTCTAATAAGCCTTTTCAGCTGCAGACACTCTCAGGGAACTGTTACAGTTAAGACCTACGTGCAGTGAAGATAAGAATGGTTCGGCAACCTTTTTTTTTTGTATAAGGCTCTTCAGGTCGTGATATAATTTTGCCACCATATTGACCATGTATTATGTCAGTCAGTGTGTTATATGAGTTACGTTTAACTGATAACTGGATTGATGTCTAGCTGAGGTGGAAGGATCTCCCTTTGTTACTCGCCTGTTCCCAGTTCATTTACACCGAAACCAGTTTCCTTGTCCAAAGAGGAAAAACATCTGAATAAGTGATTACTGTGATTGTACGAGTGCAGCCACAGATCTCAATGCGTGGAGTTAGCAATAACTGTGGCTCCGTTCGGGATATCTCTGGCCACTCTCTGAATGGGGGGAACATTGGGGCCTTCTAGGGTGTCCAGGATACCTTCAGAGGAAAAAAAAAAGAATAAAACCATGTTTCAAGCTTCTATTATTTTTAGGAAATGACATTAGCAGTTCTCAATAAACAGTGTTACTAAACAAAAACTACTTATTCTTGTTTCTTGTTTATCCCATCATTTAAGATATTATAACATTTAAGTACAAAACCGGATTCCAAAAAAGTTGGGAACTAACAAATGGTGAATAAAAACTGATGCAATGATGTGTAGGTGCCAACTTGTATTTTTATTCAGAATAGAACATAACACACGAACAAAAGTTTAAACTGAGAAAATTACCATTTTAATGGGAAAAATATGTTGATTCAGAATTTCATGGTGTCAACAAATCCCAAAAAAGTTGGGACAAGGACATTTTCACCACTGTGTGGCATCTCCCCTTCTTTTTACAACACTAACAGACGTCTGGGGACAGAGGAGACCAGTTTCTCCAGTTTAGAAATAGGATATGCTCTCCCATTCTTGTCTTATTATTTTTTTCCAGCCTCTTATGCTATTGTCCCATTTTTTGGGATTTGTTGACACCATGAAATTCTGAATCAACATATTTTTCCCTTAAAATGGTACATTTTCTCATTTAAACTTTTGTTTCGTGTGTTATGTTCTATTCTGAATAAAATATTAGAAGTTGGCACCTATACATCATTGCATTCATTTTTTATTCACGATTTGTATAGTGTCCCACTTTTTTGGAATCCGGTTTGTATTATTGAAAAACTCATAAGCATGTGTAAATATTAGTACACAGAACTTTTTTTATGATGCACTATATATATATATATATATATATATATATATATATATATATATATATATATAGATAGACACACACACCACACACACACACACACCACACACACACACACACAACACTTTAGACACATAAAATTAGGCACAAGAATACACCAGACAAAAACTCTATTATAACAGCAAGATAATAAAAATGCCTTGCTATTCACAAGAGACAATCGATTCATTATTTGGTTGCCAATTGGGAACCTGGGCTCCTTTCGTACAATTACTTTTATAATAGCACCAGAAGTAATAAGCGGTCGGGATCCTCAATTAACTGTGAGTGAGATCAAATGAGAGATGAATAGTGACTGAATATAGTTTGATGTACACTAAATCTGGTGTCTACTGAATAGAATTGCATTATATGCAATTAGGGATCAAGCATCCAGTAGTCTATTTCATATTCACATTTCATTTATTACCTTCAACAATCTTGTGGTAGGCAAAATGCAGGTAGAGCAGGTAAAGCATGTGGAGCGCTGCTAATGTGCCGCACAAAATAAGCCGAGGAGTTTTACCCACGGTACGAGAAATCAGCACAGCCACCTGAGAGAACAGACATGGGTGGGGAAACAGGAATTAAATGACAATATAATACCAATGCCTTAGAACTTATCGCTTTATACACCAAATCAAAACAAAGTGTCTGATATTTACTGAAGAAAAATGTAACTGATTATATAGTTGAGAATTAATGTACAACACCTCAAAAGTGAGCAATATATAACATTGTTTTTGTTTTGTTTCACAGTGTTTAGGGTGTATGTTACAATTTTTTAAATAAATGATTAATAAAACACTTTGATGCATAAATGTTAAGTTTATATAACTAATTTTGATGAACCTAGTAATTTTACGTTTAATTCAGCAGGGGTAAAACAGTGGTGTGTCTTACGCCCATTGGTTGCAGGGAGAAGAGGTGGTGAAGGTGGATCAGTTTAAGTACGACTAATGGGGAGTGTGTTAGGGAAGTGAAGAGGGGAGATGGCAGAGTTGAAGATAGACAGATAGTTCCGAAGATAGAGCAGGATTAGAAGTTTTATTTTTGAGACAGTGCATGTAGGATGTTTTGGAGACAAAGTGAGGGAGGCAAGATTAAGATGGTTTGGACATGTGCAGAGAAGGAATGGGGCACGTAGGGAAACAAATGCTCAGGATAGAGGAGGAAGGATGAGGTTTGTGGATGTGGAGAAGGAACACATGCAGTTAGGGCGAAAAAAAGGTAGAGTTAAAGGGGGGGTTGTATGGAGAAGGATGATCTGCTGTGCTGACCCCTATCAGGAGCAGCTGGAAGAAGAAGACGAATGCTGCTATATTAACATTTCTAAATAGATTTTTTTAACACCACTGCACTACATATACAGTATATAATCTCGCTGATATTGCCTTGTTGAGCCATAACTTCATTTGAGGCTCCTTTGTAAAAGAAATCATTTGTATTGCTTTTGAGTCTAATATGAACATCCAAATAATGTGTCATTACCATTCGAAGAGTGGAAAGTCCTCCTATTACCAGCCACAGAATATAGAACAGAGAGTGAAAGTGGACATTATAGGTGACGAAAAGGACCACGCAGTGGCCAAAGAGACCATAGCCCTGCAAAACACAGTTTTAAAGCATTAGACACACATACAGTGAGCCAGCAATATGTTAAATCAGAAAATAACACAAAACCCACTTTGAAGTGACTGATTTTCAATTTAATTAAGTTAATTAAGAACTTGACAATGGACTTTGTCTCAATGCAGCTTTACATAGAAAAAGAGGTAATAAATTAATGTATAATTCATTCATTCATTCATCTTCTACCGCTATATCCGATCTTCCCTTGGGTCACGGGGAGCCTGTGCCTCTCTCAGGCATCTATGGGCATTAAGGCAGAATACACCCTGGATGGAATGCCAACCCATCGCAGAGCACACACACTCACAATCACACACATTCATACACTAGGGACAATTTTCCCAGGTACCAATCAACCTACCGTGCATGTTTTTGGACCGGGAGAAAAACGGAGAACCCGGAGAAAAACCCCCTGAGGCACGGGGAGAACATGCACAAACTCCACACACACATGGCCGAGACGGGAATCGAACCCGGACCCTGGAGGTGTGAGGTGTAAAATTGTTCCTTATAATTCTAAGTTTGTCCCTAATGAGTGAGCTAGTGATTAATGAGTTACTTACTAGTAGAGACAACATCTGAAGCATGGTGATCTGAGAATTGCAAAGGTAAGCCAGGAAATAAACGAAGGAGGAGGTTCCAAGCCAGTAGCCAAAACATGTTCCAATGGCAGTTCCCATCAGTGTGCCCTCTCTCTGTTTCAGTAAAAATCATTTCTTGGTGTGAAATCAGATTAATTCTTATAAAATGGGCTGCATGCATGAACCATAGAGATAGATTAAATGTATAACTGGATTTTTATAAATAATTAACGTGTAGACTTTGCTTACAATAACAGTTCCAGAAGTCTTCATGCCGTGAAGCAGGATGGCCACCATAGTGAACACCAGCATCATTGGTCCATACAACTCCCCGGCAATTTTCTAAATGTTTCAAGAATATACATGTCTGCAGATCTCTCTAAAGACTTCTATTTATATACATTTAACAGTCATTTTCTCCTAATAAAATCAAAAGCACAAAGGAAAAAGTCTTACCTGTGGAAAATTGATCATTTTGAGTGGAATCATGGACTCAATTAACCTGTGTAGAAAAGTGTGTTGTCAGTGGAAAGTGCATATTCAAGCCACATTAAACATGTAAAGTTGATTTGGATCTTACCTGTTCCTCACTTGAATAGGCTCAACATCAAAGTAAGGTCGGAGGATGTCAATGTTCGCATACAGGTTGAAGGCTTTTGATGCCTGTCGTTTTCCAGCTTTCCAAACCTGTGTGAATTCATAAAATAAACAGTCAGTTTCTTATACAGTTTATATTTACAACACTACTTTTTGACTGTAAATGAGAGGAAAGCTGAGTCTTGAAATACAAGGTGTTCCAAAATGTCTTTACATTTGGCAAACACCCCTGAATGACTATACATTTATCTCATTTATACCAACGAACAGCTGTGGGGTTAAGGGTGTTGTTCAGGGTCCCAGGAGTGGAAGCTCATTGCCTTCAGATTTCAAAGACAATGCCTTAATCACTAAGCTACCACCTTTTTATCAACATGTCTCATCATTTACTGAAATTCCTTTAACACACACAGAGCCATCAGTCCAGTCTAACTCATGATGAGCTTTTGTGCCAAGACATCTGGTGTTAAGCATGGAATTCTACTTAGTGTTAGTTTTCCCTATGCATAAAGACGTCTGGGACAGCCTTGAGTCTGATTATATATTAAATATAATGAGAATTTAAACAAATATGGTCACTTTAAGCTTAAAACCACGTTACCCCAAAAGAAAAATTATGAATAAAATTTTGAATGTCCTTGATGTTCTCATATCATTTGCCCTAATGCCATTCAACAATGTGTTTGCTTAAAAAAATTACATTAACCCTGCTACTTTCAAGCCTGTGCCTTAGCAGTAAAAACTGCAGACATAGTCAACAAAGAAAAGGGGGATAAAAAGATTATCAGTTTAAACAGAGAAGTATTATTATAGTATTATATAATGGAGTATTATAGAGACACCAATATCAACAAAGTCTTACCACAAATTTCAAGGCACTCATTTGTATAGAATGTTTACTCAAGGTTGATATACCTAATTGAAGTTTTTTTTTTTTTTTTTAATATATTAAACATGTTCTGCTTTTATACAATCACAAATTAGCTATAAAAAGACAGATGAACCACATGTGTAGTAGGAAGAGGACAGCAGACTAATGGAATATACTTTATGCAGCATTATTCTACATTACTACTAACCTCATCTGCAACTTGTCTTCCTAACTGGCCTTTGAGGCCTTTCATGCCGAGGAATTCACCATCCTCTCCTGCATCGTCCTCGGTCGCTGCTGCCTCAGCCGTCACCTCCTCCTCCTCCTTCATACGTTGGTGCATCTCCCCCATGTCCTCAAAACTGGAGCCAGAGGTGTCATCCATGTTCTCCATGTCAATAACTGCTGAACCACTTCCCTGAAAAAGAAAACGAACATCGAAAACAAAGAGAAACTCGGATGAAGATCCAGATGAAAAAAGTATACAGTTACAATGGCAGTGCGATGTCTGCTGACAGTGTTTGGGGTCCACAAGTGATTCTTGACACGGCCTGTATTTAACACTTTCTGCACTTCTAGTTCATCATTCATCTTCTACCTCTATATCAGATCTTCCCGTGGGTCACGGGGAGTCTGTGCCTATCTCAGGGCAGTCTATGGGCATTAAGGCAGGATACACACTGGATGGAATGCCAACTCAGACTTCTTTTAAACAATTCAATTCAATTCAATTTTATTTATACAGCGCTTTACATAATACTTGTGTGAAAAACAACCTTCCATACAATGTTTTTTTGTTTTTGTAAAAGTAAATTTGTGAAACAAAAAAATCAATTTCTTATCCTCTGCCAGTCATTGGGGAATGAACATTATATATATATATATGTGTGTGTGTGTGTGTGTGTGTGTGTGTGTGTGTGTGTGTGTGTGTGTGTGTGTGTGTGTGTGTCAAAAATCCATGCTTTGAGTTTCTGGTTGACAAAACAATGACCAATGCACAACATTCACTAGCACGAACCTCATCACACTACATAACCAAATCCCATATGCTTTTCTATTGGCTCAAACTGCCTCTCGTCCTACCCTAAGTAGTGCACATGTGTAGGGATCAGGAAGCCATTTAAGATTCGGAACTGAAGGAGAATGACCGTGTTTTGAGTTTGTGGTGAAATGACAACACGAGAGCAAGTAAAGAATGTGAAAAGCACAAATGAGCGTCTGTCGCTACACGAAGCTTTATATAACGACACAGCTAGTCGGCTAGTTGTTGTTGTTGTTGTTTACCTGAATCATAATGTTATCATCAAAACCTCCCCACGGTTCCGCGTTCGTGTTTTTGGCTCCTTCTGACGCCGACATTTTAGCTGGTGATGGAAGCGACAATAACAACACAAAGTTCCCCTCTGCTGTGTGACGGCGGTGCGGCTACACACGAGCAGGAACGCTCATGATACTGTTATGTAGTTAAATGCGCTGTATGGACGCTCGGAAACATTCAGCAACATTCCACATCACAAACACTGAAGCAGGAAGTGAAAGAAAAAAGGAGGAGAGGCTTACAAAAGCGTCAAATACCACGGTCACGTGTCCGGAAGTGTCCAAAAAGATAAAAGCTCCCTGCATGGTCAAAGATTCCCCAAAGTTACATACAGAAAGTTTCATGAGTAGATCTAAGTTGCAAACTGTCTGATCATAATGGGTAGAACATTTCAGGGTTTTAGTGCACAGGAAGAAAAATCCTGATCACCAATACAAGGCCAAATGTAGGCCAAAGTCCTAGTCCTAGTCATTCATCTTCTACCGCTTTATCCGATCTTCTCGGGTCACGGGGAGTCTGTGCCTATCTCAGGCGTCTATGGGCATTAAGGCAGGATACACCCTGGACGGAATGCCAACCCATCGCAGGGCACACACACACATTCATACACACATTCATACACTAGGGACAATTTTTTTTTCCAAGGTGCCAATCAACCTACCGTGCATGTTTTTGGACCGGGAGGAAACCCGGAGAAAAAAACCCCCTGAGGCACGGGGAGAACATGCAAACTCCACACACACATGGCCGAGACGGGAATCGAACCCGGATCCTGGCGGTGTGAGGCGAACGTGCTAACCACTAAGCCACCGTGCCCCCAGTCCTAGTCATACGTTGTGATAAATAATGAGGTGATATACAATGTAGGGCCTTATAGGCACAGCAGAATAATAATAATAATAATAATAATAATAATAATAAAATCATTCTGAAACCCAACTGGGAGCCAATGAAATGACCCTGAGCCCGAAGAACAACGCTCACTGGACCTGGTCTTGGTGAGAATCCGAACACGTAACCTTTAATGAAATGCCATGTCAAAACCAATACAATGCATTTAAAAGTAACATATAAAGAAATAGGAGGCACGGTGGTTTAGTGGTTAGCACATTCGCCTCACACCACCAGGGTCCGGGTTCGATGTGTGTGTGGAGTTTTGTGCATGTTCTCCCCGTGCCTCAGGGTTTTTTTTCTCCGGGTTGTCCGCTTTCCTCCCGGTCCAAAAACATGCACGGTAGGTTGATTGGCACCTTGGAAAATTGTCCCTAGTGTATGAATGTGTGTTGTGTGTGTGTGTGTGTGTCCCTGCGATGGATTGGCATTCCATCCAGGGTGTATCCTGCCTTAATGCCCATAGACGCCTGAGATAGACACAGACTCCCCGTGACCCGAGGGAAGATCGGATGTAGCGGTAGAAGATGAATGAATGAATGAATTATACACACACACACACACACACACACACACACACACACACACACACACACACACACATGCCATCAGACAGACTCCTCAACATGAAGGAACTGGTCTGATACACACACACACACACACACACACACACACACACACACACACACACACACACACACACATACATGCCATCAGACTCCTCAACATGAAGGAACTGGTCTGATACACACACACACACACACAGACACACACACACACACACACAACACACACATGCACATACACACACACACACACACACCACACACACACACACACAACCACACACCACACATACATGCCATCAGACTCCTCAACATGAAGGAACTGGTCTGATACACACACACACACACACACACACACACACACACACACACACACACACACACACACACCACACACACACACACACACACACATGCCATCATCAGACTCCTCAACATGAAGGAACTGGTCTGATACACACACACACACACACACACACACACACACACACACACACACATACATGCCATCAGACTCCTCAACATGAAGGAACTGGTCTGATACACACACACACACACACACACACACACACACACACACACACACACACACACACACACAACACACACACACACACCACACACACAGGACACACATACACACACCACAGTACTGACACACACATACACACACACACATACACACATACACACACACACACACACACACACACACACACATGCCATCAGACTCCTCAACATGAAGGAACTGGTCTGATACAGACACAGACACCAGCCATCACAATCCTTATGATTAAGGAACTGAACCGACACAGAACGGAACTAACTAAAAACAAACAAAAAGTTGCTTTGCACACCCTTTCTTGATCATGTCTAGCTCAATAATATTTACATTAAAAATATTATTTATCTTGATTTGCAATGTTTTTTGTATAATGTGTACTTTCTTTTAGAACTAAATGTGGCACATTTGCACACGTGTTTCTTTAGATATGTTATGTGTAGTTCTGCCCTGTGCATCAACGATTGGCTCTGAGAAAGTCCGTAGGAGTAAGACAGAGTACATGTGTGTGTGAATGAGAGGGAAGGTAGTTTAGTGGTGCGATTGCAGGGGGAAGAAGCTGTGAAGGTGGATGGGTACTTGGGGTTATTCATTCATTCATTCATCTTCTACCGCTTTATCCGATTTTTCCCTCGGGTCAGGCGTCAGGTGTCTATGGGCATCAAGACAGGATACACTCTAGATAGAATGCCAAACCATTGCAGGGCACAAACACACACATACACACACACACATTCATACACTATTCTAGGGACAATTTTCCAGGGTGCCAATCAACCTACCGTGCATGTTTTTGGACCGGGGGGGAAACCGGAGAACTCAGAGAAAAACCTCCTGAGGCACGGGGAGAACATGCAAACTCCACACACACATGGCCGAGACGGGAATCGAACCCGGACCCTGGAGGTGTGAGGCGAACATGCTAACCACTAAACCACCGTGCCCCTTTGTACCTGGGGTCAACAATGCAAAATAATGGCGAGTGTTTTATAGAAGTGAAGAGTGCAGGGATGGTGGAGTAGGTGGTGTAGAGTGGTCGGAGTGATTTGCGATAGAAGTGCATCTGCGAGAGAGAAAGGGAAAGTTTACAGGATTGTGGTGAGACCTGTTGTATGGTTTAGAGACAGTGGCGTTGTCTAAAAGACAGGCGGCAGAGCTGGATTGAAGATGTTGAGATTTTCAGTTGGAGTAACAATGATGGACAGGATTGTAAATGAGTTTATTAGAAGGACAGGCGCATATGTAATGTTTTGGAGACAAGGTGAGGAAAGCCTTTTGATTGAGATGGTTTGGACATGTGCAGAGGAGGGATATGGGGTATATTGGTAGAAGAATGCTGAGGATGGAGGAAGAAAAGAGGAAAGCCACGGAGAACGATTATTTATGAGGTGGGCAAAGTCATGTATCCACTGTGGTGAACCCTAACCTAACGGGAGTTATATGTAGGAACCGTGTCATTCATTCATTCATTCATCTTCTACCCCGCTTTATCCGATCTTCCCTCGGGTCACTGGGGAGCCTGTGCCTATCTCAGGCATCTATGGGCATTAAGGCAGGATACACCCTGGATGGAATGCCAACCCATCGCAGGGCACACACACACACACATTCACACACACATTCATACACTAGGGACAATTTTCCAAGGTGCCAATCAACCTACCGTGCATGTTTTTGGACCGGGGGGAAACCGGAGAACCCGGAGAAAAACCCCCTGAGGCACAGGGAGAACATGCACAAACTCCACACACACATGACCGAGACGGGAATCGAACCCGGATCCTGGCGGTGTGAGGTGAACGTGCTAACCACTACGCCACCGTGCCCCTAGGACTGTGTCATGTTTATTAATTTATATTGTTTGATGTAGCACCTAGGGGCACGGTGGTTTAGTGGTTAGCACGTTCGCCTCACACCGCCAGGATCGGGGTTCAATTCCTCAGGGGTTTTTTCTCCGGGTTCTCCGGGTTCCTCCCGGTCCAAAAACATGCACGGTAGGTTGATTGGCACCTTGGAAAATTGTCCCTAGTGTGTGAATGAATGTGTGTGTGAATGTGAGTGTGTGTGCGAAGGGTTGGCATTCCATCCAGGGTGTATCCTAGTTTAATTCCCATTGACGCTTGAGATAGGCACAGACTCCCCGTGACCCGAGGGAAGATCGGATAAAGAGGTAGAAGATGAATGAATGAATGATGTAGCACCTTGGTCCTTAGGAAACATTGTTTTGTTTCACCGTGTTCATATTACTGAAATGACAATAAAGCCTAGTTGACTTGTCACTCACTGTGAATCATACAATGATCTCATGCATACACCTGAGTAAGCACTGGGATCTGGACTCACATCATTCCAATAAGATGTACAACGTCTAATATACTGAGCTGAAAAGGGAAAAAAACAAACAATGAATAATGACAGAGGAGAAAGATCAAATTGACTCGGATTACCAGGAAGTCTATAGAAACAATTGTATAATACTTTTGTGCTCCGTCAGTCAACCTTTGAGTGCAGTGTCATGTAGATGACACCAGGTGTCAGTAAAGCAACTCTGAGCCTGCAGCTGCAGAATGCATATCTGTGGTGAGCCTTATGGACCTGCAAGGCGTTCTCTGCTGACCTCAACTCTATCAGCATCACTGACTTGGATTGTAATAGGTTTCCCATCAATATTTATTACATCATTCCCGATAGTATTCTTCTTATCTCAAGGTGTTTTTATTTCATGCATTGATTTCTGTGATGTTTATTTCCTTTCTATCCAATTATAGTTCAGTGTTTAAATTCAAAGTTTTTTGAGCCTTAAGAATAAAAAATGCAGGTATGTGTGTAGTTTTAATCACATAGAGACTTGGCCACTCTGGGCCATCTAGCTTGGCATTTTCATGTCCTTTGATTGAATGGTCAGAAAGCACACTATATACACATATACACATATATATATATATAAAGGGGCACAGTGGCCTCACACAGGGTCCGGGTTCGATTCCCTTCCCGGCCATGTGTGTGTGGAGTGTTTGTGCATGTTCTCCCCGTACCTCAGGGGGTTTTTCTCCGGGTTCTCGGACGGTAGGTTGATTGGCACCTTGGAAAATTGTCCCTAGTGTATGCATGTGTGTGTGAATGTGAGTGTGTATGTGCCCTGCGATGGGTTGGCATTCCATCCAGGGTGTATCCTGCCTTAATGCCCATAGACGCCTGAGATCCCCCTGACCCGAGAAGATCGGATGAAGCAGTAGAAGATGAATGAATCCTATATATATATATATATATATATATATATATATATATATATATATATATATATATATAATTTTCATTCCCAATGACTGGCAGAGGATAAGAAATTTATTTTTTTGTTTCCCAAATTTACTTTTACAAAAACAAAAAAAGCTGGACATTGTGTGGAAGGTTGTTTAAAAGAAGTTAAAAAAATTGTATTTATGTTTTTATGTCAGATGTGCATAAAACACACAATTTGCTTTATTATCACACTTTATTTCAACTGACCAGAAAAAACAAAAATGCATGGAAAGTACAGTACAGTATACAAGTACACGTACCATCAGAGCAGCACGCATATGGAAAAATGTTAAAGTTCTGCCTAGTGATAATCTTCAAAGTACATAAGCAATATGTTCTCAGACCTTGAATGTTCCAGACAAAGATGATTAATTATTATCTTTAGGTCACAGTAACATTAGGGCGAGATGGCATGAATTTACATCTAAGAGCACAAGCAGCAAGGCATGAATGACAATTTTATTCGACATTATATTCTCATATATATATATATATATAATATATATATATATATATATATATACCGGTATATATGTTTTAGCAAAAACAGATGAGTGAGATCATTGAGGAGTGTATAAAGGATATTGGACAGTGGTTTCCTGATAACTTTCTTCTTTCTTAACTCTGATGTGACTATTATAATTGTACTATGACCACATACAGCTAGATTTAATTGGATTATGTAGCATCTCTAGATCATCTTTCTGTGACAGCATGTAAAGACGTCAAAGAGCTTGGTATGATTATTGCCTTTCCTTTGAGGAAATACCAATTTAAATACCAAAAAATACCAATTTAAATACCAATTCACCTTTATATATATATAACTAGTTCATGCTTTTGTTACATCTACATCAGACTACTGGATTACTGTCTATGTGTTCTTGTAAGTGCAGAAATGAATCCAGACTACAGATCTGTACCGTTCTGATCCGCCAAACCTATTTAGATCTGAAGGTGCTAGTTATTTGTTGGTACCTCAAATAATTACCCTACAGCATGAGGCAGATCTTTCTCTTACCAAACCCATAGTTATTAAACTAAGTGTTCAGGTTTAACACACTGTCTCAGTCTTGTATCAGAAGTTATTTATTAGATAAAGAATCAGATCTAGAGAGGTTCAGTATACACAGTGTTCGGTGAACTGTGATGTTTGTATGCTGTCGCCCAACACATTCATTTGTTGACTGTGGTGTGTCAGTGTCCCTTATTTCATTCATTCATCTTCTACCGCTTTATCCGATCTTCCCTCGGGTCACGGAGAGTCTGTGCCTATCTCAGGCGTCTATGGGCATTAAGGCAGGATACACCCTGGATGGAATGCCAACCCATCACAGTGCACACAGACACACACACATTCACACACACATTCATACACTAGGGACAATTTTTCAAGGTGCCAATCA
The DNA here is from genome assembly GCA_030449085.1 of Kryptopterus vitreolus. Taxonomy (NCBI): domain Eukaryota; kingdom Metazoa; phylum Chordata; class Actinopteri; order Siluriformes; family Siluridae; genus Kryptopterus; species Kryptopterus vitreolus. The sequence goes on from JACRUU010000014.1 coordinate 1,115,914, forward strand.
ACCTACTGTACATGTTTTTGGACCGGGAGAGGAAACCGGAGAACCCGGAGAAAAAACCCTGAGGCACGGGGAGAACATGCAAACTCCACACACACACATGGCTGAGACGGGAATCGAACCCGGACACTGGTGGTGTGAATGAGTGTGTGAATGTGTGTGTGTGTGCGTGAGTGTGTGCGTGAGTGTGTGTCCTGTGATGGTTTGGCATTCCATCCAGGGTGTATCCTGCCTTAATGCCCATAGACGCCTGAGATAGACACAGACTCCCCGTGTCCCAAGGGAAGATCGGATAAAGCGGTAGAAGATGAATGAATGAATGAATGAACGAATGAAGCAAAGTAATGTTATACCGTCTATTAACAGAAGGTGGCAATAAAACATCTTCAAGCGCTCATTATACTACCGAAGAAGAACGATCAACAATAGCGTCGCGAGAAAAAAGGCGATATATTAAAAAAGAGCTTCCTGATTCGATATATATGTAATATGGATGCAACGGTTTCCCTTTAAGTAGAACGTGCGCATGTTTATCAAATCTGCTGTGTCGTCACGGAACCATTTTACGGTCACGGCGCACGCTTAGCGGTGTGTGAGAAATTACCGGCTCGTGTTTTTATCTCCTATTTGTGCACCAAAACCTCTCCACAAATAAATCTATGCCCTCGATGTCATCCAAATACACTCCGATGACCAGGAATAATCATAGGTAGGTCTCTATTAACTATTCTGCTGCTGTACAGTGATTTTACTGCGGTGCGGAAATGGAGCTAACCTTCACACATGGTTTTGCTGTACGGCACAGCGATGATATTCTGTGGGAAATGAAATGGAACGCATTTTAGTGACCGTTATATACAAGCACGACTCGTGTGTGTCAGAATAATGTCGTGCTAGATAAATGGGAGATAAATCTACTCTCAGGTGCTCTGTGTTTCGGTCATGTGTCTTTTTTTTTTTTTTTTTTTTTAACAGATTTCTGTCACACGACCGAGCAAATCATCATTTTGTGTCTTGTTGGACTGGAGTAAAAAGCCATAAGTGACTTTTCAATTTCAATTCAATTTTTATTTATAAAGCGCTTTTTACAATGTGTCATCGTCCCAAAGCAGCTTTACATAATACTAATGTGTGAAAAGTGATTATTTGTGACTTTTGATTATGTATAAAAATGCCTCTGGATTTTTTTTTCTTGCACATTTCGACAGATTCCGAATGGGAGAAATGAAAGTGCTCCGTTTTGGACTGTAGTCTGTGTGATCAGCTCAGCCTCAACCTCTGTACACTGTTCATGTAAACCAGGTTGCCAGATTTGCGATAAAAACAAACTCAGCCTCAACTAGGATCCCTACACTGCATTAAACCAGTTGGCCGCCAGATTTGCGATAAAAACAAGTCAGCCTATACATACACTGATTAAACCAGGTTTGCCAGATTTGCGATAAAAAAAAGCTCAGCCCACCGAGTTACACTAACAAACCGTGAATTTGTCGATAAAAAAAAGTCTCGTTACACTTTCACCAAACCAGTTGCCATTTTGCGATAAAAACAAACAAACTCGCATTTTTTGTTATACGATTATCCCCGGTTTAATGAATTAGTCTCGTTTTGTTTTGTAATTTCCAGAATTCCATCTGGAAATTAAATATCTGCTTCAAAGTTGAATGAAATACGAAGCTGATTGCGGATACTGCCGGTCGCTAATACGTTTTAATATATAATTGTGATTAGTCTATTGCAGGGATCACCAACCTTTTTGTAACTGAGAACTGCTAGAGGGACACGGAGTGGACACCGAGTCATAGAAAGGGCTACCAGTTCAAAATACTCCTATTTGAAATAACAAATTTGCCTCTAGTTATATAAATTATTATTAATTATTATTAATGATACCTGTTTATCTATGTATATATTTGTTATTATTATTATGTGAATACACTTATAATTTCTGACAGTAACTATAAACAACGAGTTACCTACTTTTTACATTTTAGATGAGGTTGTTGTTCAATTTGTATAGCAGGCCTGAGAGCTACTCATCTCATGTGCTCTTTGGGGGGACATCACGTTGGTGACCCCTGGTCTATTGTATACGTTGAAACGCGGACCGGCTTTGAGAGTAAAAAGTGGGCACTTGGCAACACCCCGTGTACGTGCGAAATGGAAGGACGCTGGTGGATGCCGGGTGCTGACGTAGCTGGGGTTCGCACGAGATAGACCTGCCCGCCCTCCCCCTGCTGCGACGGGCCTCCGTACGCGCGCTGTGATTGGCTGTAATTTTTGTACGGCTTTAGCGCTCAGGGGGCGGGGCTTTGTCTGTCGGAACGCCCGAGGGGAAATAACAACCTTGAAGACCGGTGACGGTATAAATGATGACAGTAGTCGATTAGAGCCGTGTTTTAGGGGTTATTGGAGACTAAACATCGTTGGCGAGTTCCCGAAGTGTGTGTGTGTGTGTGTGTGTGTGTGTGTGTGTGTGTGTGTGTGTGTGTGTGTGTGTGGTGTGTGTGTGTGTGTGTGTGTGTGTGTGGTGTGTGCCAGTGATCTGAGATTAACAGACGAGGTATGAATCATTAATGATCTACAGACGACAAGACTTGTACACAGATATCCCTCCGCGCTAGGCCTCTGTGTGGGTGGGGGGGGGGGGCGGTCTTTTCCACTTTGTTGGGAATTAGCCGTAATAACACACAGCCTTCATCACGGTCTTATCAGTGTGTAAATTAAATCACAATTTGAAGTGGATTTTAAATGGAATTAAATGTATTCTCTTGCATTATCTTAGTCGAAGTGTTTTGTCGATAGCCGGCATTTTGAATGTGCACCTGGTTCTCTTTTGGCTAGCACTTTGCTATTTTAATATAAGAGTTAAAAGCACGGTTGAGTTTGTCGATAATTTTTGCATTCAGGCTTTTGCTTTGTCTCCGTGATCATGACCTTTTTGTTTTACACGTGATAAAGTGCAATAATAACCCGTTTGGGTTATTGTCAGGTACTGTATCGGCAGTAATAATATTTAATACTAAATACTGCCTCTGTTTCTCTCTCTGTTCATTTTCAAAAAGAATACAAATGACATTCATATTCATTTCCTTTTAATGAGATACATGTTTATTGTGCTTTTTAAAGAATAGCTAGTAATTGCCTTATACTTGCAGCTTAAACTGAGATCTGTTCATATTTCGTCAGTGAATAAAAAAACAAAGCTTTTTTTAAACAAAACAATACAACAAAAATGTTTGGATTACATTCAAAATTGCTGCCTGATGAATCTAAATCGTCTTTGACCGTATGTAGATAATAACCACGCTATCTCACTATTGACGCTACTCTGAAATGTAGTCTTTATTGAAGCAGGTGTTTTTTTTTGTCAGGCTGTCATATTGCATGACACAAAATGGTTCGATTGAGCCTGCTGTGGAAGAGAACTTTTATTAAAAGTGAAAGTGTGCTTCACGTTTTATGCTTCAACTTTTGTGTTGTTGGAAAATCTGTTCCTAATACTTTAAAACAGCAGGTAAACACACACGTTACGAATGATGGCCTTGGGTTTCTTTTTACGCAGCATGTCACGTCCAGCGGATCGAGAGACGGCGGCGCTGCAGCAGTGTGTTCAGTCCCGGGCGCAGCTGGAAGAGGCCATAGCGGGAGTGATTAAAGCAGAGGCCCAGCTCAGGGGTAACTCGAGAGAGGTGAGAGGGTTTTATGTGTGTCTTAAATCCCCTGTTGTCTGTGACTTAAAAATCCTTTTATTATGCACGTTCTTTCCGTTGAGCCACTCCTTCCTTGCTGTTTTTGATTGCACATTGTCTGTTGCAGTTAAAGTTGCAGTGTTCTGTTTTTTTTTGTTTGTTATTTTCCTCAGTGTAACTCCTCAATGACTGCCCAGTATTTTGTTCTTTTTTGCTGTAAACACTGTTGTGTAAGAGATTTTCACAGTCACTTGGGTTAATCCCTTTGTGATGCAGCTAGAGAAAAGGGGCATTTTTATCAGAAGCACACAGCAAATGACGTGATAACCACTAGTTCCCCCGCACCCTTGCGAATGCTGTATCATGTGGTAAAAGTGTTGTGTGTTTGGATGACATTACAATACTCCAGCGGCAGGGGATTGCTTAATAATTGCTACTTCCTACTAACAATTCTAAGGCTGGGAGATTTATCTACATCATGTGGTTAGCAGGTTAACATGACGGCCAAGTGGACTCATTGGCCCTTCTCGTATAAGTAGGATGTGCATGAATAGTCAGTTTCATAATCTTGTTTGACTTTGACCAGTACATGACTAGCTCATATTCTCGACATTGTGGATTGGCTGAAACTTGTTAAAATTCTTCATAAAATATTCTTCTTTCACCTGGTATTTATGTAAATGTAAGTATATTTAGTAAATTGAATTATTTTTGCGAGTGCTGTTCACATTGGGATTGTCTGCACAATATTTGGTAAACATTTTTTAAAAGATCCTTTTTTTTTGTTTTCATTACTTTCATTTGCTTACTGTAAGGTCTCTGAAACACTGTTTGTGTTCAGGTGAAGTCTCAGCTACACAGCGCTATCAGCAGGCATTTGGAGACTCTGCGCTCACGGGAGGTTTGGCTGCTTGAGCAGATCGACCTGGTGGAGCACCTGAAGGCAGAAGCTCTGCAGCAGCAGTTGCAGCAGCTCCACTGGGTCAGTCTTTGAATGATATGAACACAATGATTTTCTTGAATCATTAATTTAGCAGATGATACTGTACTGTTTGGACACAGTAACCTTTATAGCTCACTATAGCTAGTGTTCTCTAGATCTCCTCATATTACACTCTTAAGAAAATAAGATCCATAATGCTATTTTTCCCCCCTTTTGTAGCTTCGGGGCCAGTTTGACATCCTCATCCATCAACTCCAAAATTCCAACAGCACCAACCTTGCCAGCCAGCTCACTAGCTGCTTGGAGAAGTAAGCCGCTGCTCACTGGATTCTTTTGTAGCTTTTGGTTTAGGTGGCATGTTTGCTTCATCCGGTAAATTATTGTTTACCTGGCATAATGTTAAATAGCAGCACTGTAGTGGTTTTACCACCACATTCCATTCAAAGAAGCAAAGTACAAACATGCAGTAAGTCTACTTTTATGTCGGAGGCATGGAGTTTAAGAGTTTGTGTGCTTTTGTTCAGGTTTTCTGGTCTAAATCTGAGTCCCGAGGAAACCCCAGAAATGAGTTTTGAAGCAGACGTCCGCTCCTTGCGCCAAGCTATTACGTCTTTCGGGACCATTTCCACTCAGGTTGGCTATCTGCTTTGATTAACACAATTGATTTAAATTGATTTTATTGTTTTTGTATGGTGGCTTTTAGATTGTTTTTTTTTTTAATCAATAGACTTCTGGGTTTCTGAAGTGGTGGTTCCCTGCTGTAAATGCTTAGACTGCTGTTTGTTGCTATTATTAACTTTGTGTTGAGGAAATTGACTTTGGCCTTTCATCTTGCATGTCCCAGCTGACAGGGACAGTATGTGCTTGGTTAGTATTATAACACTGAATACTCTTCCTACTTCAGCAGATGTTGAAGACCTCTGTTTCCAGCCTGGCCAGTCAAAGCTCAAGCTCTGCTGAGGAAACTTGGCTTGCACAGAACTGCCCCATTAGTGCAAAGAGACAGGTCTGTTCTTTACATGTTTTAAGAGCAGAACGTGACTTGGGCAGCCACTTGTGGGTTGTACTGCCTCCTCATGTTACATTGTAAATAGCATGGGGGGTTTATATTTACAGAAGCTGGATCAAAAATGGGTAGGCTCACTTGCAGAGTGGCTGCTTACCAACAGTCCTGTGACCAGTGCTCCAATTGGATACAAGTCCAGTAATAACCCCCAGGACTGGCTGTTAACCCCAAGAGAGAAACCTCAGGTGAGTTCTTGTGGCAGGTTACTTTACTGTTCTTCAGATGTTTTTAGATGTACCGTAAATTCTGGACTATAAGCCGCTACTTTTTTCCTAGGTTTTGAACCATGCGGCTAATAATAAGGTGCGGCTATTCTGCAGATTTTTTCCCGACCGCTAGGGGCTCTAACCGGAATTAGAATCAAAACTAAGACAAAATAAATGCAAAGAAGAAGAATGCGCTAGTTCCTCTTTAGCAGATATAAGTGTGTAGAAGCGGATAGAAGGAGGACAAACTCTATCTTTACAAGGTTAAGGTGACGTGATTTCACACACAGGAGAAATGAAGATAAATACTGTAAATAGCGCTTATTTTCTCTTGGTTCTGTCCCGTTTTAATCAGTAAAGTTTCTGCTCAGTGCTCTCTCTCTCCTCCCTGCTCTTTTCCCCACACACGCACACACACACACACACACGCACAAATCAGCCAAAGTTGTTCCCGATTTTCCCTCTCCCGATAAGACCGGTTCACTCTACAATCCCCGTCCGGGCTCGTAGCACATACCTAGTGTCGCGGACACGGACGCTCGATATATGTTATGCCTATGCCTTTGTCTCTTCCCGATTCCCGATCCAAGTCCCGGACTTCTTCCAAGTCCGCCACCGCTCCTGCTCTCCGGCGCGCAGAGCGCAAGGCTACTCCCAGGTACCACGGCGGCGTCGCGCAGAGCGGCGTTCTTTATTGGCTAAATCCTGTAGCCTGTCTGGCCGCTCCGTATGAGCGGCGTCTCCTGAGTTCTTTATTGTAATAAATCCTGTTTTGTATGAATTCCGGATCTCCGCGTCTCTGTGCAGCGTCCACCGTTACACCGTGTTAAAATACAGGTTAGGAAAGGATCTATTTAGGTACATACATGTACATTTACAATTCAAAAGCGGATGCGGCTTGTATGCAGGTGCGGCTTATTTATGATTTTTTTTGGGTTTTTTTTATAGAGCAGATGCGGCTTTTTGCGCTTTTTTTTTTAAATAGAGCAGATGCGGCTTATATGCAGGTGCGCTTTATAGTCCGGAATTTACGGTAATTGGTTAGTGTTTAAAAGTGTTAAGTGTTTTGTCCTTTGCTTGTTGGCTCAGTCATCTTGATTTGTAAAGAAATCTATGTACTTCAGTTAAAAGCTATTTGAGAGACAAAATATGAATTCAAAATATTTGCAGTATTTGATTCTAATATCAAGGTAATAGGAAACTTTAAGCCTTTAATAGATAAGTTATTGTCACATTCACTCGTGTTATTTTCAGTTTAAAATCCTGTATATATTTTTCCCCCCACTAATCTATCAGTCTTTAACAATGGCATATTCAGAATGAGAAGTTCCTGTGTTATTTGGAATAGCGTAGTCATAATCAAGGTAGAGGGGAAATGGGTGGAGTTGGGATGATGATATGTATAAAAAGTTATTTTGCATTCTTTAAAAGGAGAAGGTATAGAAATGAGGGCTGTTATCAGTTATTTAAGTAATTGAGGATTCCATTGATTAATAAAGTAATCAGATAAGAGATTTTTTTTTCCTTTATTGAAGAGCAATACTAAATCAGAGAGAGAAAATTACACAGTATAATGATGTGGTATTCCAAAAGTGATCCAAAACAGTCCTCCACTTTTTCCATTCTGCAGCCGCCTATGTCCATAGCACTCCGAAATTAGCAGGTGATGATCAGTAATGGCATTCTCTTCTGAAATTTATTTATTTATTTTTTGCCTCAATGAATTTTTGTAATCGAGTCACTTGAGGTATCGTTACAGCCCTAATAGAAATTAATTGAATTCTTTGAACATCTTCCTAATATCTGTTTGTTTTATACATTTTTCTTCAATGCATTCATAAAGTGCTTTTAGCAGTAGTCATTGTTTTAAACAGCTTTAAAGAAATCTAAATATGAAATCGGAAATATTCCTCTTAATGAAGTAGCATGTGTAATGTAAGGGGAAGTGGTAGCTCAGTGGTTAAAGCATTGGCCCTGGACCAGATGATTGCAGGTTCAATTACGACCACAAAGATGCCACTAGTGGGCCCTTGAGCAAGGCCCTTAACCCTCAATTGCTCAGTTGTACATCGCTCTGGATAAGCGCGTCTGCCAAAATGCTGTAAATGTATGGTGCAATTAGGAGTAATGAATGTAATAATGAAATTGTCTGTCTCTTAATTAAATAAGTAGTGTTTAAAACTTGCCAACTTAATTGTTGGCATTCTTTTTCCACAGGCACATTGCCCACTGGTCCCTTTTGACTTCCAGAAGGCCTGGGGGCAGCTGAAAGATCTAGAGGTATGGCTCCTTAAGGAAAAGTCACCACCACCACGTGAACGAGCCAACAGTAATGTCAGCACCAGCAGTTCAGCTTTCTCCATTGAGAAGATTGAGGAGAGCGACTTCCTGGATGAAGTTGAAGTTGTAGGCATCCAGATGGAGACTGATGTGGAACCTGATGACGCCGAGGCTCTCGATGACTGGCTCGTCACCCCCAAAACCAGCGAGTTGGAGATCCACCCTGTTTCTGAAGCAGCTCAGTGGAAACAGGTGTTCAAACCTTTCCATGAAACCTTCTTGCCCAGTGAATGGCTCCCAAAGTCAGATTGTGGCTCATGCTGTGCCTCGCGTGTTAAGGCGATTGAAATTGAGAACCTAGGAAAGCTCAAGTGCCTGAAAACCCCTGTGTCTTTGGGTGCTGCTATTCCAAATAATCCCACTACCCCAAATACGCCCACTTCCTCTTCGGAGAGTCCTGATCTGGTGGAGGCGTGGCTCCAGCAAGCCATTCCTATAGAAAACAACTGCAAAGCCAACGAGAAATGTTCCAGTTTTGCTGAGTGTGTGTGTGAAACCAACTGCGGGAAGGAGGCTCTGAGTGCCTGGCTCCTTAAGAAAGAGGGCAGAGACAAGAACGGTGTCCCCGTGGACAAGAACAGCTCTAAAAAACCAACTGTGTTGCAGGAGCAGAAGGTTCAAGCTATCCTGGACACATGGCTCCATCCTGGCAAAAAAGTAGAAACTCCTCTCTCTGGTTGGGTTTTACAGTGCAAACTGGGGGAAGAGAAAGCCACATGTGAAGAGAAGATCTCACAATTCAATTTATTCAAAGATTCGGAGAGTCCCTTCCACAAATCCCTAAAATCTCAAAATTGGGTTCTGCCTGAAAAGAAATGCACAGAGACCTCCAGCCAGATAAACATACCAGAACCAGACACCGAGGAGGACAAATGGCTTCTACGCAAGAGGGCCAATGCACAGGTAGGATAGAATTCCATTTTCTGTTTTCTGAAAATTTACCATCAATTAATTAGCGATCAACTATTTCTTTATGTAAACTTTTTTTTTATTGATGTATTTTTCTTTACTTTCTTTTTAGCAGGACAGACTTGGTCTTCCCAGAGTATGTGATTTATTCTCCTGTCTCAAGCTTGATGGGGACAAGGAGAAGTGGCTACATCGCACACCTTTACAGGTGGGATTTATATATATATGTAACATTTGATTGAAAAGGGAATTTTTTGCTGTTGTAAATGGGGTAAAAAAATATCTTTCTCTGTTTTTTTTCCAGATGTGATCATTGCTGAACATTCAACATCTGTTGCCTTATAATCAAATTCCTATACAATTTAAAGTTTCATTCTCTTATAGACTATTGTATTTTCTTATTTTAGTTCAATAAGTCTTTGTATAATGCTGTCTTCTAATGAGAGAATTAGACATGCAACCAAATGACATATTGTTTAGTTGATGTTATTTCATAAGGATCTCCGCAACAATTTAACGCAGAATGTGCAGTGCCAACCCAGTACGACATGCTTTTACATACGAGGCACACTTCGTTAGCCATTTTCCACCCCCTCCTCCAAGAATCCACATTTTGTCAAATGTACGGTGAAATACTACCCTAAACTGATAGATTTCTTCCCTTTTTTTTTTTTAAATGACACCCAATGGCAAAGAACTGCATATAAATCTTTAAGCACACAATATAGACAAAAAGTATGTTATTCTACACAGTATATTTTCCCCATAAGGTTTGCCACAGTGTTTTTGGGGAATCTGTGAGTTTGGTTATAAAGGACCCTTTGGGTTTTGCATTGGTGTTTGGTTTCACAGCAGATACCACACAGTAATTCCTGAATACAATTTGGCAAAATGCCTCGTTCTAACCGCTCATTTTTCATTCTGTTCTGTCACTTTAGATGGTTCTCTAAGCTATGTTTCTGTAGAGAACTTGGATTTGAGAAGACTTAGTTCTTGTGCAGTAGACTTATTAATAAAGCAAATGTGAAACATATTTAGCAGTATATAAGAGAATATTTAAACCTTGCCAGCTCACCCTAAAAGGACCAAGGGTTCGGTGCAATACAACAAAAAATATATATATAACATTAATACCACTTTCATATCGGGGCTTTTATTGGGGTCTGTTTTTAAGTTGATTGTTTTATTTTATTGCAACGCAAACAAATCACAAATAATTTCGACACCTGGATTATTTTTGCTAATATGCTTTGCTCCATGTACTCTAATCTAACTCTTAATAAATATTTAAACACAATAAGCATGATGGTTTTTTTGTTTACTATGCTAGTAAATGGAATGTGCACGGACTGACCAGAATGCCGTTTAAGATTTCTAAAGCTGTTTTGCTCAAAATCACAACAAAAACACCCCGTTCTTCCTGAATAACTAAGACCAGGATGAATGATGCAAAAAGCCCAACACATCATCTGTCAGGTATAGAAACAATGTTATGGTTTGGGCATGTATGGTGGAACTGGATCACTTATTCATTTAATGCACTCAATAGAGGAATAACTTGTAAGACTTCATGTGACAACAAAGTACAATAATAAAATATCATGCCAAAAAGCAATCAATGTGTTTCTTAGGAAAAGAAAAAGAATGCTCTATAATCTGGCCCATTTCTAGCATAGTTATAAAAGCCGAAAAAAAACAAGCAGCAATTGATGATAATGCAATAATGGGACCTTTGGTGATGTCCATAGTATCAAGAATTCAGGTTCTAATTGACTGAAAAAGGATTGGCATCTAAAAAAACTCATTGGTAGTTATCATGCCTGGCTCATTATAAAAACTAAATAGAAATGTTACTAATACTCTTTGATTTATTTCATTATCATGTAAGGGGTGAAAGATTATTTACACATTACACATAACACATTAGCATCCAAAAAGAAAAAAAAAAGAAATCAACTAAAATGAGTTAAGTACTTTTGATTCTGTGAAAATGGAAGGACTGTGCAATGAAGACTATATTTTTGGATAGAAACTGAAGGTCTGCACTTCAATCACATCTGGATTCGTTTCATTTCAAATTCACTGACCTGGAATACAATTGAAAAAATAAATAAATAAAAAAATCTGTCACTGTCCAAATACTTACGTGGACCTGATTGTATGTTGCCTATGGAAAAAGACGAACCATTGAAAAGTAGAAATGACAGACCATAACTATTGTATGCTTCATAAAATTCCTGTTCTCTATTTCACTTCTCATTTCTATGTCAAGCTTGTTCTGTTTCAGGTCTCGTAGTATTGTGAAACCTGAACTTAAGTAAAGCCACTTGCTTGGCTTGGTGAAGGACTGACTGTATGTAGGTTATAAGAATTGGTTTATAAGTGACTTGTATTGACAGGCCATGTTCACAAAGTTAATTATCTTCTTTGACCGAAGAATATATGAATCTACATCAGTTACATGTGTATGAATATGTCTCGCGTGGACTTGGAGGTGCAGCAGTTAGATGCTCTGTTAAAACATATCCTCGGTTTCCGGTTTTAAATGGGTTAAATAATGTTACTTGTTCTCATTTAATTTAATTCCATTTTATTTGGACGAAATGGACGTTGTTCTGAAGCAGCTGTACATAATTAAATGGATAAGATCAAATGAGGAATAAACAGTGGGCCAACTATTGACCCCTCGTGAATAGACTAAGAAGGCTGCGTCATGTTTTACACAATCGACATACGTACTTACATTCCGCATGTTTCCGTCATTCAGTAAGATGCAAAATGCTTATTCTATGAAAATAAAAATAATCAATATATTGCATTGTATATTAAAACATTGATTACTATTATTAATATTTTATTCTTTCAAATGATTCAAAATGATAAAATATTTAAGTGTTCATGCATTAGCCAAAGCAGTTTTATGCTTATAGTGCATTCTGCTTAGTTTATAACGTCAAGGCAATTTCCTCCTTACTGCAAGTTGTGCTGATACAGAAAGCAATTAGAAGATTAACCATAAAAGAAGATTGGCATAACGTCTAAAAATAAAGTCATGTCTCTAAAGCAAGTAAATCTGTCTGGCAAAACCAACTAACCAATGATTTAGACCTTCATCCTGTAATTTAATGACATGGAATATTTTGCAAACAGATTAGAATCCAGTTAATTATGTATCCATATTTTGAACAAATAAAAAATTTTGAACAAACAACAATGTGAGCTTTTATACATGATATAATCTTTACTATTTGACTCAGTAGTTATACCAAAACAGGCTTCTTTGTATTTCTTAGCATATAAACAATTTAAAGCGTTAATTAACAGTTGAACATCAATTTGTATTACATGTAATTATTACCAACAAAAATACAAGCGTTTGCTGTCATTCAGTCAGGAACCTACTACCGGGACACGGTGGCTTAGTGATTAGCACGTTCGCCTCACACCGCCAGGGTCCGGGTTCGATTCCCGTCTCGGCCATGTGTGTGTGGAGTTTGCACGTTCTCCCCGTGCCTCAGGGTTTTTTTTTCTTCGGGTTCTCCAGGTTCCCCCCGGTCCAAAAACATGCACGGTAGGTTGATTGGCACCTTGGAAAATTGTCCCTAGTGTGTGTGTCCTGCGATGGGTTGGCATTCCATCCAGTGTGTATCCTGCCCAAATGCCCATAGACGCCTGAGATAGGCACAGACTCCCCGTGACCCGAGGGAAGATCGGATATAGCGGTAGAAGATGAATGAATGAATGAATGAATGAAGTTTATACTGTCTCTGGTCACTTGATTGAAATGAAAACTTGCTTCCATGTTTCATTTTATATACAAAGCCACATTACATATTTATTTTCCTTTTCACAAACTGTATGTGATGCCTTATAGGTTTCTGTATTTCTTCCACGAGGTACTCAATTATAAGTATCTCATTTGGAACCAAAAAACCCACAAATTCCTCAAGAAAATCAATTACATCAGATGTTGAAGTGAACAATAATGATAAAATAAATATTTCCAAATTAAACAAAGGAGTCATGTGACTGAATCGCATGACGGGTTACAACACTCAGCATTGCAAATACTCTGTTCATGTCCATTTTCTCAATAGCGAGTGGGAGAGCTGCCTTTCAGGTGGTCCCAGTTATTGTACAAGGCATAGAGTCCTGATAACGCAAAGCCGACCACACCTCCTCGAAGTGCTCCACGCAGACCTCCTAAAAAACACACAAACACAACACAAGATGGATACCATTTCTCTTGATAGTTATTTACAACATATAGAACTCAACAAATTATAGTCCCTCTAGTTACTAATATGTATTCCTCGAATAGCCATAGAATAGACAGGATAAAAAAATCTTTGAATTTATGACTCCATTTAAATATTGTGCTGACGGTTCTGATGGATGAACGAATGTGCAGAAGGTTATCCAAAAATATCAAAGTCAAAGGTTTAGGGCAATTAACCACAACTATCCTAGCACAGGTCACCTTACTGTCACAGCAAAACATTGAATCAATATCTAGTTTTAGAATAGCACTGATGTAGTTTGTTTGGTCATGTTCAGTGGACAGCTTGTGGTCTGCCAAACTTTAACACCAGAGTCAGAGGTCCCAAAAACTAGAAGAGTTCAACCAGACACGGTTCTTAACAAACTTAAATGCAACAGACTGATAGGGTTCACAAGTAGCGTTTCAAGTGCTCCACACCCATCACTGGGGCAATCCTGATAACCGTTGAACGACCCACAGCCTACGTAATGACTTTCAAGCATCTGCAGATTCTGTCCATGTATTTGTGCTGGACTTATTAATATTAGTAAAACTATGACTCATATGGAATTATGTAGTAAACAGGAGTGCTGACATAAACCCAATCAAGATCGTTTGGGATGAATTGAAGTGCAGGGTGAAGGCAAAAGGGCCAACAAGTGCTTCATGACTGTTATAAAAGCATTTCAGGTAACAACCTCATGAAACTCATGTAGAGAATGCCAAGAGCGTAATCTAAGAATAATCTAAGGCTGGCCTGGCCAACGCGTGGCTCCCGAGCCTCATGCGTCTCTTTAACTAGTTTCATGCGGCTCTTTAGGAGCTTTCACATAACATGCATCAATGGTAATGGGATGATGTTCATGTGTACCCATGTGTATGATGTGGCTCTTTGCAGTAACACAGAAAAAAGGCTCTTAGCCTCCTACTAGTTGGCCACCTCCGATCTAAGCAAAGGGTCACACTATTTTGAAGCATCTAACATATGAAACATTCTGATTTATTACATAATTCCATATTTGTTCAATTGTTCATGCTGGCTGTTTTTTGTTCATGTTTTTGTTAATCACCTCTTTAATATTCCATCCGAAGATTACAGTAAGCCGAGGAAAGATCACAGCTGAAATGATCTGAGAAGGCCACGGACTGAAGTTTCTTTATTCATTTGTTCAACATGAAAAGTGCCCAGTGTCTGACTAATAAATAGTCAATGCCCAAACTCTCCATGGCCCTGTGTCTCACCTGCGCGTCTGTTTACCCAGCTGTCAAAAATAAAGAAATGTTCCAAGTAAACATCATTTGCTCCGGGAGACTTTGATCTTGATGCTTCTTGTAAAAAAATTTAAAAAAAATGCAAGAAGCTCATAAAAACGGATAACTATGGCACTTTCTACCAATTTCCTGGCTTTAGGAAAAACAAAAGCATTCATACATGATTGGTGGCATGAGAGCAAAACGTGAACTTGAACCGGTAATAAAGCGCAGGCTAACTGACAGTAGCGCTGACTGAGGTCAAAGAGAAAAGTAGTCCTCCGTTCGTGGATCTCGTGACGGTCTTATCAAAGTTGGAACTTTGGCCTCACTTTTCAGCTGATTGGCAAAAACAAGCCGTAATTATTCCCCTGTGAAGAACAGCATCACTTCTGTCTAAGAACAAAGCGCAGCTTCTATAAAACGAGCTTGGACTTCACTATTAAATAATAATAACTCTATTATGAATCACCACATCAACTAAGTGGCACATCCTTTAAAACAAAGAGTTGCTGCTTTTATTCATGTAAAACTAAATTTCTGAGTATGCATGCTTTTATTTTTTTTCCAACTGTCTCACACGAATCTGTCAATTAAGAGGACCACTTTGTTCGTGATTTTTATTGCAGTAAAAGATCTTAATAATGAAATAACTATACATGAAGAACAAAACTGTTCCAGTTTGAGTGCAAATGTGGATTGATGCATTATTTCGTAATTAGATTTCATTCATTCATTCATTCATTCATCTTCTAACCTCTTCTACCGCTTTATCCGATCTTCCCTCGGGTCACGGGGAGTATCTCAGGCGTCTATGGGCATTAAGGCAGGATACATCCTTGATGGAATGCCAACCCATCGCAGGGCACACACACACACACATTCACACACTAGGGACAATTTTCCAAGGTGCCAATCAACCTACCGTGCATGTTTTTGGACCGGGGAGGAAATCGGAGAACCCGGAGAAAAAACCCCTGAGGCACGGGGAAGAACATGCAAACTCCACACACAGACGGGAATTCCCGAGACGGGAATCGAACCCAGACCCTGGCGGTGTGAGGCAAACGTGCTAACCACTAAACCGCCGTGCCCTTGTAATTAGATTTCAATCAGTCTTAAAATGACACAACTCATATGAATTGAAGGACAAAGTGTTTGTAGCCAGTCCAGAATAAAAGAGAATAGAACATTCATTCGTTCATTTTCTACCGCTTTATCTGATCTTCCCTCGGGTCACGGGGAGTCTGTGTCTCTCAGGTGTCTATGGGCATTAATGCAGGATACTCCCTGGATGGAATGCCAACCTGGACCCTGGCGGTGTGAGGCGAACGTGCTAACCACTAAGCCACCGTGCCCCCAGAATAGAACAGAGAATTAAAAAAAAAAAGATACATGATCTAAAACATAAGATGGTTTTAATTATTATTCACAGAAAAAACAGTGACAATGGTTCTTATTTTTTTGTACACAAGGCAAATCACATCTGCTCCATTTCACGCAGTTAAAGCTGCATTTATAAAATTGCATACAAACAAATGTAATAACTAACTATTAGCTTTTAATGTTTCATTGTAATTTGAGCCCTAGGTTTTCCATGTGCTATTTCATTTGCTGTTGAAATGGATAAACCGATATGAAGACCAGAGAGTAGTCTCTGGTAGAACAGCAAGACTGAGCAAAAGTACTAGGCAAATAGGAAATTGGAATGTCCTGGAAAATAAGAAACTACTCACATACCAGACCAGCCACAAAACAATCTGGCCAAGGAAGACTAAAGCAGATGTCGACAGAAATATTGTGACAATTGTGTGACAGAAAAACCCTAAAATAACTGTCAGTGACGACATCAACAACCTACACTTGTGGCAGCGGGGTGAAGAAGGAACTAAGAGAGACCATATCAGTAAGATTATATATATATATATATATATATATATATATATTATATATATATAAATATATATATATATATATATAAAACCAATATTTCCAAAACAAATATCGTCTAGGTACAACAGCAAAAAAAAGAGAGAAAGTATAAAGGTATAAATTATTGAATACACTATTGTTGTATTGCACATTTCCTCAAATTAACTACTTCCTTAAGTGTAATTTGATTTTATCACATGTTTTTGCTTTGTATTTTTTCCCACAGTAGTGTTAAAAAAAAAAAAAATACATAATATATAATATATAATATATATATATATATATATATATATATATATATATATATATATATAATATATATATATGAAAAAACAACCCCACACACCACACACACACCTGATGTGCATCAGCTGGAAAAAAAAAGAAAAGAATGTCTATGCAGAAACCATTCTTGAGACATTTGTTGCATAACAAGAATCTGACCTCATGACAGATTCTAATCTTCATTCCATTTTCAAATCTACAAACGTTACACATTCTTTATGTGAAAAATACAACAGTGTTGGTGGCAGTTTATTTTCTCGATATATGCAACACACTCTACATTTTTTTAAGTCAATATTGAAATACCATTGAAATTAATATTATGTTTTGTTTATCTACATACACTGTTCCAGAAAGGAAGGAGAGCTTACAGGTATTGCTTTGTTCCATGTTTTATCTTTTGTCTTTTTGATTCTGTATGATTTCTGACAGAAAATAGGGTTTTTGTAGTGAATGCCCATTTACGTCCTTACCTGGGGATTTAAAGAGGATGCCCGTCATCATGCCAGCAGCCAATGTGTTGAGATCATCCTCTGCTCCTCTGGTTTTTTCAATGATTACACCAAATGCGCTGTATAATAGAGCTGTGCATGTACACAGATAGACATCATGTTAGCTTTGCTCTAAATGTCATATTAAATTTGTTCTGGACAAACATATATTACATTATTATAACATAGTTTATACAGTTTGGTTTTGTACAAGGCAATATTCCTCAGGACTATCTGTCAGGCAAAACTATTACATAATAATCTTTATTTTATTTTGTGCCTTTAAAGGTTAAATCCCAAACAGATCTCCAAATATAAATAATAATAATAATAACAACAATAAAATAAATAATATACATATAAAATCTCAATATAAAATAATAAAATGTTATATATAACAGACAGATCACCAACATACTTATAAAACAAACAAACAAACAAAAAAAACCACCTAAAATCTATCAGATTTAAAAATAATAATAACGTGTCTAATTTCAATGGGGAGAGAATCCAGATGTTAAAATTATAAAACATACTCTATATTTTCCATTATTTTGTAACAATACAATATGAAAGTCACATAAATGAATCAGAAATCATAAGACAAACCATACGAACAAGAAGAAAAAGGAAGCATAACTATATGACCACATGATGAAGGAAAAATAATGATCATGTTTACTTTGTAATCCTCACATGATTAAACCATTCATCTCAGTTCTATGGGCATAAGGCAAACACCCTGATGGAATGCCAACCCATTCGCAAGGGCACACACACACACACACACACACACACACATTAAATAGGGAAATTTTCCAAGGTGCCAATCAACCTACCGATGTTTTTGGACCGGGGGGAAACCGGAGAACCTGGAGAAAAAACCCCTGAGGCACGGGGAGAACATGCAAACTACACACACATCCTGGCAAAAAGTTCTTGTTGGCGAACGTTAACCACTGTGTGCCCCCATTAAACGTATCTTTAACCCAAAGACTTTTAAATAAAGGGAACATCAATTATCCTGGCAAAAAGTTCTTGTTTTTGTGACGTAAACCCATTCATAAAATCTTTTTCCACATTCCACAGGCAGTTGGACCGGCTACGAGAAATTAGAACAGCGCAATAATATAAAAAATATTGAATCATTATACTTGGAAACATTTCTACAACACACCATGTATTGTCGATATATATTTGAACTTAAGTGGGGTCTGAAAAACTGTTCAACTGAGTCCGACAACAATTTTCATCATGTCTACAAGCAAAGTAAAATTGTGTTACAAAAACCTTGAATCACCGGCATCCAGAATCATTTAACCTTCAATGGGAAAATATTTTACCATCTATTCAACAAAATCTCAGAAAAGTGTATCATGTAATCATCATACAATTCTTTATATTGCAAATATGGATGTATATAAGCCAGTGTTCTGCATTGGTGTGGATGAGAGTGTGAATATGTGTGTCTGAATCTCTGATCCAAAAACATTATCATTCATATTGACAGTAAATGAAGTACTCACCCACTGAGCCCAGAGTGTTCGCCCATGTAGCTCCCTGACGGGTCACGAGGTTTAGTATTCTTACAGAGAAATAATACTTCCATTAAAAACATGTATGTACATGTGGACGAAGGACATGTTTTAATAAAAGGCGAATGAGATTGATTACTAAAATAATGATTATGCTTTGGTCCGTTTTTTGTTTCCCACAGTGTTATATCATATTGTAAAAGTAAACATGTCAAATCTTTACATCACTAACTGTCCAAAGCAGCTTTCAGACTGTTAATGTCCACTGTTGAAATTGCTTACACAAATTAAAATGAATTCTATGTACAGTTTAAATTGAAAGTATATCGTTAAAGAAAGTGTACAGTGTATTGTTAAAGTTTACTGTTGACCACAATTTGTTTGCGATCCTAAAATTTTCATTGACTAGACTGTGCGTGAGGAAATACATACAGACTTTGGCCCCCTCTTACAAGCGCATGACCACACGTAGTCAAATTTTGATTGCTTTACTCAGCAAGGTGACAAACAATGTCTGCAAACACAGCTGTGTTCGAGCTGCTGTTCAAAGAGAGGATCAAATGTTCTTTCTGTTTTTACCTCATTGCATCAACTACACCTGCATGTCCTAGTGGTCAAAATTTTTTTTTTTTGTACACTCTACATGGAAAAACATTAAAAATATATAAAACAAACATACACACGTGTGTGTATATATATATATATATATATATATATATATATATATATATATATATATATATATATATATATAGATACACATACATATACACACCACCCACACACACACACACACACACACCCACACACCCCAGCCCAGCCATATTTAATAGTGAAGACTAGACAAAAGTCCTGAAAATCCTTAGGACTAGTTCCCAAAAAGTAGGTTTTGCACATTATGCAAATTAGCAACAAAAAAAAATCCACGTGGGTGAAGTTTTGGAGAACTCAAAGAATCAGTGGAATTAATTTTAGAAAGCTTCACAGATCATATCAAAACCTAATATGTGTAAATCTGGAATATAGCATTTTAACAACAACAAAAAAAAAACACACTGTCTAATAAAAGTACATATGACAAGGTTAAAAAATAGGGTTTACTATATTTGTTATTCAGCATATTAAAAAGATTGTTGGATTTAATGTATTGGTCAACCTGAATAATTGTCTCTGCATGCTTGAGCGAGCATACCCACCCTCACATACACACCTTCATCCAGGTTACCTGAAAGGCTAATTGTTAAAATCAGATACGGATTTAAACGATTAAAATCAGATACTGAAACTGAAATCTAATATTTTATGGAAGGGAAGCTATAGGATTTGTATTTTAAGACAGTATTTTCATTGTTCTCGAATAAAAATAATATATATAATAAAATATAATATATAATATAATATGAGGTAGATCACAAAGCATCAAAATTATTAACCACACATTCTTGTAAAAAAAAAAAAAAAAAAAAAAAAAAGGGTGTGGCGCATCCGGGGCCTAAATGTACAAATCAACGGTATATACTGACCTCTAGTGGCCGGACAGAATCAAATCAAAGATTTTTTTTTCCAATGGCAAACAAGTAGAACACGATAAAACACTTAGTTTTTTATTTTTGTGCTTAGTAATCTAAATGTATACAAAGGCAATGTGCTCTAAATCTTTTGGGTTATATGCATGCGGTAATAATAAAATATTAAATAGATATTTTGTTGCTTAAAAAACAGCCTTAACATTGAATTCTAATGTATGTTTATTAAAAAGAGAATTACCACAGAAATTAATGCATAGTGAAATAGTACTCACTGGACATTACGAGGTTTAGACCAGGCCATATTCCGAGTTTCATACAGTCCCATCCGTAATCCATTGATGGCTCCAAACACGGCACCTGGGTGTTGAAAGTGTTATCCAATCTATTTAAAACAACTGAACATGCTAAGGAGCGGGGCACGGTTGCTTAGTGGTTAGCATGTTCGCCTCCCACCGCCAGGGTCCGGGTTCGATTCTCGTCTCGGCCATTTGTGTATGTGTGTGTGGAGTTTGCATGTTCTCCCCGTGCCTCAGGGGGTTTTTCTCTGGGTTCTCAGGTTTCCTCCCGGTCCAAAAACATGTACATGGCAGGTTGATTGGCACCTTGGAAAAAATTGTCCCTAGTGTGTGAATGAGTGTGTGTGTGCCCTGTGATGGGTTGGCATTAATGCCATAGATGCCTGAGATAGGCACAGGCTCCCCATGACCCGAGAGAAGATGGGATATAGTGGTAGAACATGAATGAATGAATGAACATGCTAAGGAAGGAGGCTGAATTCACATTGGTAGAATGGAAAGAGCCTATGAAACAGAATCCTTCATGAACGCAGTAATGTTTTTCTAATATAATTGTGTGATGCCGATTCTTTAAGTATACACTGTGTTCCAAATTATTACGCAAATGCCATTTTTTCCTCAAATTAGTCACACAGCATAATTAAAGATTTTATTTTATCTAGAACAACTATATGCTGTTCCAAATAATTATGCAGAATGCACTCTTAAAACATTAAACCAAAAGGTTATTCATTCATTCATCCTCTACCGCTATATATCGATCTTCACTCGGGTCACGGGGAGTCTGTGCCTATCTCAGGCGTCTATGGGCATTATGGCAGGATACACCCTGGATGGAATGCCAACCCATCGCAGGGCACACACTCACACACACACACACATACTTCACACACTAGGGACAATTTTCCAAGGTGCCAATCAACCTACCGTGCATGTTTTTGGATCGGGGAGGAAACCGGAGAACCCGGAGAAACACCCCCTGAGGCACGAGGAGAACATGCAAACTCCACACACAC
The DNA here is from genome assembly GCA_030449085.1 of Kryptopterus vitreolus. Taxonomy (NCBI): domain Eukaryota; kingdom Metazoa; phylum Chordata; class Actinopteri; order Siluriformes; family Siluridae; genus Kryptopterus; species Kryptopterus vitreolus. The sequence continues at coordinate 1,137,663 of JACRUU010000014.1, forward strand.
ATGACCGAGACGGGAATCAAACCCGGACCATGGCGGTGTGAGGCGAACGTGCTAACCACTACGCCACCAAAAGGTTATAATTAACTAAAAAATGTGTCATGGACAGAACACTTGTGATCAAATAATTTTTGACATTTCAATTCTTTGAGATTATTTAACAAATCTCTCATTCTTTGAACTGGTAAGTATGTATGTTTTTTGCGAAGTCAGAATTGCCTAGAGCCCAGAGCTTTGTTTGTAATTATTCTGCTGCCCACCTTCATAGATCTTCCTTTTGAGAATACTCCACAGGTTCTCAATAGGATTGAGGTCAGGGGATGAAGGTAGCCAAGGCATGATTTTTTTTTTCTTCTCTTTTTATGCCCATAGCAACCAGAACGTCAATGATGTATTTTGCAGTGTGTGATGATGTGTTGCTCTGAATAACAATCATTTCAGTTCGGAAAGCACAGTTCTTCTTTTTATACCATGGCAGAAAATAATCTGTTAGGAACTCCACGTATCTCACAGAGATCATTCTTATACCATCTAATACCATCTCCCTTCCAAATATTCCAGACCAAATGATCAGTCCACCAGTCTTGTTGGTACAGTACCATGTTCATGTACCAGCCATCCATATGTCCATCGATCTGGACCATCCAGTGTAGCACAGCAATCATCAGTAAACAAAACTGTTTCAAAAATGGTCTTCATGTATATCTGTGCAAATTGCAAAATGTTTCTGTTTGTGAGATTTGGTTAGGCGTGGCCGAAAAACTGCCCACCTATGAAGGATCCTGTATCGAGAGGTCCTTGTGACATCAGATATCTGTTTGCTGTTCAATAGTGGGTTTTTATAGCCACCCACTGAATTCTATCAATTTGTCTGACAGAAATTCTCATCTTAACCCTTTATTTACATTTACATTTGCAGCATTTGGCAGACGCCCTCATCCAGAGCGACTTACAACTGAGCAATTGAGGTTAAAGGGCCTTGCTCAAGGGCCCAGTAGTGGCAACTCGTTGGTGGTGGGGTTTAATTGATTATTTGATAATTAATGACTTAATTGATTGCATTCTTCTGTGTTGTGAATCACTCACACATCTTTTGATAGTTTGATGATCTCTGTTCGGGCTCCAAGATATAGCAATATCAATTGCTTGCATGCCTTTGGCAAGCCATTTTACACTTTTCATCTTTAGAAAGATCTTTCTTCCTCCCCATAGTGCTTCAGAACTGTGATTTGCTTAATAATGTGGAACAGCTTCTTAGTAGGTTTCCTTCTTTAACTAAGATCACCTGGCAACTAAATAACAAACCTTTCGGAGTTTGACACCGTTTTTTCAAAACATGTGAAAAGAAACCAACCAAACAAATGTTATCTTTTTATTTTACTGAAATCCTACTAAAATATTACTCAGTTTATTACAATAAATTACAATAGTTATTAACTGAAATGTCATAGCATACATAGCCTACTGGTCTGTAACTTGCATAGTTGTATTTTGACCGATTTTATGGCATTTTCTTCTTATTCACTATTTAATGTGTATGTCTTTTTTTTTTTAGGGCTGAGTGTTTCTGCACAAGGGGTGTAAAAAATACAGTGGTGCAAAAACACTCAGCCATAAATACATTTAAAAAAATCTCAAAGAAAATTGAAAAATGTAAAGCAAGCCTACCCGTCATGCAGCATGAACCAATGGTAAAGAAAGCCAACTCAAAGCGTCCTCTCGTCTTGTTGGCACCAGTGGGCAAAATAAATTCATCTGCATCCTGAAGAGCATTAACATTAGTAATAATATAAATAATTGTATCAAACTTCTAAGAAGAAATACTGGTATAATATATGCTGTTGTTTTGGGGGATCTAGAAACATATGGATTTTTAATCTCACCTGAAAAAGATACTTGGGGTCAACATTGAGATAAGGTGAGAGCGGGCTCATACCAGACACTGTGAAAAGAGCACTTTAATTAAATTCACAATCCAATCAAGAGGTACAGCGTATTGTCATTAAGATTAGAATCATTTGAACGTGGGGCATGAGGTAGAGATAGACCCTGGATGAATGCGACGTGGCGTGGTCCAATATTTGGTAAGAGTGTTTCTGTGCACCAGAAGAGCGTTTCTGTGGGAATAATTATAAATACAGTGCATTTCTTGTACATTTAAGACATTTGAGGGTTATCCAGAGCGACTTACAACTGAGCATTTGATGGTTAAAGCCATGCTCAAGGGCCCCCTAGTGGCCCTAGGTGGTGCATGGGATTTGAACCTGCAACCTTCTGGTCCAGAGCCCAATGCCTTAACCACTCAGCTACCACCTCCCATAGTACAACTGCAGTATACAATTTTTGTTTTTTTTGCCTTTGTGTAACCACTACAGGCTGCAACTTTCATTTCCGATCTGAACTGGGTGCCAGGTGTAACTGTGCAACATTTGTGAGCAGGTAATCGTGCAAAACTCATACAAGACAGACACTTGCCACTAGATTAGATAACACATTAGTTAGTCAAAGACTTTTGTCACTGCGCAGAAATCGTACTGCTTGTTTCTGCCGCACCTCTGAAAGATAAAAAATAAGTAACTTTTGATGCATTAAAAGATGAATGGTAAAATGGTGCACTAGGTTACAACCCAGGTTATTGTCTGTATGTAGTTTGTTTGTTTGTGTGTGTGTGTTCTCTCCATGTATGCATTGGGATCTTCATGGTCCTCTGGTTTCCTCCCAGCGCACAAAAACAGCCTGGACTGATAAGTATTTGTGGCAATGTATGTGTGTGTGAATAGTAATCAGAATCGGATTCTCCATATACCAAGTGATTTTGATCCCATACCAGGGATAAAACCTTGCTAAGTGCACAAACATTAAAGAATAGTTCAGTCATTCTCAGACAAGAACAACAATGGACATTTGGTGAAACATTTAAGTATAGTTTGATCTCTGATCATATCAATATGCCTAAAAGTGATCAGTGATCAGTGATAAAGCTTGTCCTGTGCCTGAATTGATGTACTTACAAGGCACACCGGCGAGTTCTGAATTTGAATAAGCCGGCGGTGTAGATCTGAATAAGTTGCCAAAAGCTCCCCCTGAGCCCGGGTTAGGTGATCCTCCAGACTCCTTATCCATCTCCCCTCTGTTATTGCTTTAGTGTAAACACACATATAGGGCAAAAAACACATAATAAAAGAACTTAGTAACTTCTTCACAATCTGTACAGCCTCTTTTACTGAGATAATTTAGGAAAAATGCGTACAAAAACCAAACAGCACATTTTACATTTGATTTTTGTTTCACAAACAAGTTTCAAGGTAGCAGTGTACATAATTACCTATTTCAGCCTGCAGGTCTGCTATCAATTCTCTCGATGAGTTGCCGTAAAGCAATCTACCATCGCAGACTACTGCATAAAAAATAACATGTATACATATATATATTATTCTCGTATATATATATATATATATATATATATATATAATATATATATATATATATATATATATATATATATATATATATATATCTCGTATACATGTTATTTTTTTTATGCAGTAGTCTGAATATATATATATATATATATATATATATATATATATATATATAGATATATATATATATATATATAGTATCAGTACAGTGTACCCTATAGTACAGAGCAATGAAAAGTACGCGGTAATTAACCTTAGATCACCGCTCGCGTCCCAGCGTGTGCTTCGGAATTGTTTTGAGACGGCGCTTCATGTGACGTTCACGACACTTTCATTTTACGACAAGTAAAGACCACTTTCAGGCCAGATCCCCTAGACATGCCGCAAAACGATTCGCGTGAGGTACTGCAGGCGGAAGTCGACGACCATATTACCAAGATCAGCTACGTAAGGAAAAAAAACGCCTAAATTGACAGTCATGACGACATCGTTTATGATCTGGCAGAGGTGCGGCAGCAGCGAGCAGCGCGATTACCGAGAGGACCGGGAAATAATCATCATAATACGGTTGATTTCAGGGTAGATGCTCGGTAATGACTTTCAATTCTAGGTATATTATCTTTCTTAGCCCTTGCCCTGAAAGCCTACGCGGACATTTTGCACCCAAGCCGTTGAATCGGCGTTGTACAATGACGGTGGGGGGGGGGGACACCATGATGTCCTAGCCGCGTTTACGTGTAACACGGCCGCCTGGTTTCCGATTTCTTGTTGTGAATTTCCATCTGCATTTTTACTGCGTGCTTCCAGGCGTAACGTGGATTCACACTCCCCATATAGCTTTCTATAGTTCGCCCTCATTTCAGGCGGTTGTGTGTCTCGGTAAGTGGTCCTGTAATAAATATCCGAACTGGTATGTGACTTGGTGCTCAGGGGGATGGAGATGGCGATGACGATGGGGTGTGTATGTGTATATTGGGGGGGGGGGGGGGGGGGGGTTAACGCACAGAAACACGGCGTGTATATAGCTCCATGGCGTGCACACAGCTCGGTCTTCTCCAGCAGAGATGAGTAGTGTCAAAGCCTCGATAAAGCCGACAACCAAAGCCTTGTAATGCGCTTAAATACTGCAAAAAAAGGGATCACTCCGAGGCCTGGTGTACACTTGTTCGATATAAATATTTCGTGCAGTGATTAGATTATGGACAGCACCGCATAGTTGTATTATTTTTTTATGGCGGGCCGATTGAACCTGGGCCAGGAAGATGTTCTCGAGAGGGATGTGTCTCTCTCTCTCTCTCCCGACAAGGTCAGCCGGAATGTTTAGGAAGATTCGTTGGCGTTTTATTGCTTGGACGTGTTCCATGGCGTGGCCCGTGTGTGAGAAAATAATAAGGATATTATTTGCACACGCAGTTGTTTTTTTTTTTCTCTCTTCCTTCTCCCTCTTTCTGCCTTTCGTGAGTCTTTACTACCAGAGCAGCCCTTTTAATCCGAGACTACCCATGATGCACCGCGCGCGCCGTGGGCTTCCCTCTGTTGTATTTCCTGTATGGCGCTGCTGTGCTTTGTTTGCGCTGGTTCGCTTCCACCAACGCGGGCTTTTGACAACTCGTTTTCGCGTTCGGAGCTGCGAAACGACGGTGAACGCGGGCCAAACGCGTGCGGGTCCGCGGTCGCCGAGCCACGTTTTAAACGCCGCAGTAAGTGTGTGTGTGTGTGTGTTGTTGTGTTGTTGGTTGTGGCGCCGAGGCCCCGCGCAATGAGGAAATGAGCCTCACGCTGCCGTGCTAGGCGACGGCCGCTTTCGCTTTACACCCCCGGGTTCGGAGTGTCCCTCTGGCGCTCCGTGCTCGGCTCCAGTCTGCGCTTTCGTCCGTATCATCCACATATCGAGCTTAAACCGAACACTAAACCCCGTAAGATAACGCGTAACTAATGCCAACCTTCTCAACCCCGGTACAGTACAGTGGAAATGCCCGAGTGTTTTGGTCGCACCGAGATTGCACTTTGCGCCTTTTGTTTGCCTACATCCTGTATTCAATTCGGTGTCTTTTCCTCTTTCTGCTTACAACATATTTGTTTGATGCTATAACCCCAACTCCCCTCCCCTCATATAACAGACTACAGTTAATGTTATAGTATTATTCCTTCTCTGATTAATATGGGCATTTTTTTGTCTTGTCTTTTTCTGCTAGGAAACACGGAGGTGTAAATCGAGGCCGTTAAACCCAGAGAACTGCATTGCCGAAGTTGGGGGAAAGAAAATTGACAAGGCTGGACTATTACAGCGCAGGCCTGATGGAGGATACAGGAACTGAGTTGGCTTCATCTGAACCAGATGCTCTTGGTGCAGACTTTATCACAGTGGAACTCGATACCCAACCCATTGAGTACGTAGTCAAGTGGGCCGAGGTTGGCTCTAAATTTACTCTCTCCTGCGTAAAAAGGGAATCGGACGAAAGCTTCCCGTCTGATCAGCTGGTTAAATCGGAGTCGGACGAGAGGTTCTTTGTCCCGTATGAGGCCGTGTATGCAGATTGTGAGGACACGGAAACCGGCCTGATCGCCTCACAGGAGGAGGAAGTAAGGAGTGTCTCGGATGTAGACGAACACACGGTGCTCGTGAGCACCCAGCTCGGGGAAGAAGAAGAAGAGGTAGAAGATGATGGCTCGGACAGCGATTGGGATAAAGGGGGCTCTCATTCAAGAAATAGGCCGTACAACTGCCACATCTGTGGCAAGAGTTACAGCCACTCATCCAGTCTGGCTCGTCACCTGCATCTACACTCTACAGGTGACCATTTGGCCAATTCCACCTCCCCTCTGTCTAAAGCGAGTGTCAAATCGGAAGACGGAAAAAAGCTCCTCCAGTGCAACTTATGTGGCGTGCGATGCAATGGCAAGAGGCTCCTGGCAATCCATAAGAAGTGCCACAAAATCAAGAGACTGCACACGTGCAATGCATGCGGCAAGTCGTTCAACCACAGCTCAAGCCTCTCGCGCCACAGGCTGATCCATAAAAAAGGCCTGGACAAAAAGCTGAAGCCTCTGTACTCGACGCCCACATCGGTGCCCATCGTGACCCATCAGAACCGCCCGTCTGGTCGTGGGTCAAAGAAGAAGAAGTCCCAGCAAACGGAAAGCAAATTTGGCATGGGTGAGAAGCAGTATCAGTGCACACAATGCGACATGGTGTTCAGCACGTCCACCAGTCTGTCCAAGCACCAAGTGTCTCATGTGCGTCAGCTGCTCAACTCCTATGCCCAGGGCAGAGACACACTGGACAAGTCCTCAGACCTGAAGATCCGCCTAAAGCTCTGCTCGCGTGACAAGCCCAATTACTACACGCTGTGCAAGAAGAACAAGCGCCGCAAAGGTGGCAAGAAAAGGCTGCCATTGGTCGACGATGATCCGCCGTATACAGGTTGCGGTGTCGCCCTTGCCAAGTTCGAGCAGCCGCACGTTGGTGACAGGCGCTACACTTGCAATGTGTGCAAGAAGACCTTTGTGCGCTTGTCCAACCTGAAGCAGCACCAGCAGACGCATGCCTCTGGCAAGCTCTATGAGTGCCAGCACTGTGGGAAGACCTTTGTTCACTCATCTAGCTTCTCGCGCCACAAGAAGGTCCACTCTGGCTTAAAGCAGGCACCTAAACAATGTAAACGTGAGATGATCGACGAGAGTGCACCTCTGGAGTCTGAGTCCGACTGAACGGCCCTCATGTTCCAGGACTGTCCAAGCACAGCTTATGGAAAAGTCCTTCTATTTGTCGATATTTTTTAACCCAACCCCCCCCCCCTTTTTTTTTAATCTTTTTAAAAAATAACATTAAAGTCTTTCCCCTCCTTTTTTTTTCTTTACCCCCCCCCCCCCCCCCCCCCCCCCACTTTTTTCTTATTTTGTTAAAGGACAGATAATCTGGCATTGCTCTCATTGTGAAGTGGGTGTGATGTTGCTGGCTGTGTGTTGTCAGCAATAGCCGTCAATATACTATTATTTTCATTTGATTTTTTTTTTTTTTTTTTTTTTGGTGGGTGGGTGTTGTTAGAGGATGTCCAGGCCTTCTTTGGCAGTGTAAAGTAAAAGATTTGTAAATTTTTTTTTTTGTTGACATTCCCTTTTTGGACACGGTTAGGGACATTTAATTTAATGGCAGAGCAATAGATTGGTTCTGTAGTGTTATTTATGTCTACCTTCTTATTTGTAGTCATTTATAACAAAACAGTTGACATTAGAATTGCAGGTGTTGAACATTTCGGATGCTTGCACTAAACACACCTGAAATACAAAGTGAAGTACTTAATGGGAAAAAAAGAGTGTTTGGTTAATGATGGTAAGAAATAATTGGAACCAAGATTGCTGTTTTGGGGTCTCTAGTAATCTGTGTGGCTAGCAGCTCCCTAAAAGATGCTTAGATATTGGGATGGTTTTGAGATATGATAAAATTCAACAATTTGACCTTTTTGACCAGAGATCCTGTCACCTCTCCTCTCTCTACTTAGAGCAACCAATAGAATCAACGACTCTCTTCATAATTTCACTTCTCTTTTGGCAAATGGTTTTTTATTAAAAAAAAAAAAAAAAAAAAAAAAATTAGACATACCCTCAGTGACATGTATTCGTCGGTTCAAATTTGAATGTTGACTTAATATTTGGAGAACTGGATGTTTGTTCTGACCTGCCAACTAGACAAGCCTTCTTGAAAGAATTAATTTTTATTATAATTTTTTTTTTACTCCATGTTTGACAAATCAGATTTGGAGTTAGATTTTGCTCTGCACAGTGCTTGGTTCTATAGTACTGTTCTTCCTTCATCTGACTGATTAAAGCGTGAAAGTTTCTGAAAGGTTACTTGTCCATTTCTCCAACCATAAATCCATAAGGGTTACACAGAATTGGTGAAAATTGTGAAGCCTCCATCAGCAGGAATGCGTTCTAAAATACATCGTCTTCATACGACTTCGCGTGTGTGTGTGTGCATGTGGAAGAAATTGAGAGAATATACTCACCAAAAAAAAAAAAATATATATATATATATATATATAAAGTTATATATACATTTTAAATATGTGCATATGTGTAAAAATGAAAAAAAAAGACATGAAAAGTTATAATGTGTGAATGATTTGTGAATAATAACTTTGAATAATTTATAAAAAAAAATATCCAGGGGATTTCATACTTCACCAGGCATTGCACTATAGATTGAACAGCAAAACAGAAACAAAGCAAGCACTACATACCTACCAATTTGGAATGAAACATTACAGAGAGCAAACACTTGGCCATGCTAGATGGACAGTTTAGAATACTAATGCCTTTTTTTTTTTTTTAATAAATAAACCCACCCAGTACTCATCACACTTGTTTCAGGTCTTTGTTTTATTTGCCAATATAGTTTGCATTCATGTCACATAGTTATATTCACAAACTTTTACAAGTGTTGTCAGTGACTCCGTGCAATCAAGCTATTTGAAAGCAACTGTGCACATGCACTTGGTTTGGTTCTCTCTCGGCTGTTCTCCTCACAGCGTTCTTACTCTGTCTTCAATGTTCACCAAAAACAAAAATTGTCTGCTTAACCATCTACTGTTCAAAAGGAGTTTAAATAGCAATGCCTAATTTGTTTTAAAGCCATTGCATTTTTAAACTATGAATCTTTCCAGAAGTGTTGATTTGCACATATCAAGCACATCCCTGATATTGGACTCGGAATGGTGTTTGCTATATGTGTGTGTGTGTGTGTGGGGGGGGGGGGGGTTTGACAAAAGAAAAACAGAAATACGCTTGGTACGCCGATTTTCTCTTCATTTGTTTGTTTTAAAATAGTTCCTCTGTTCACCTTGAAAGCAGAGGGTCAAATTCCCTTAGTAAAAACATTCATTTAATCTTATTCGTCTCTACATGCCTCCAACCTCCTCCTGCAGTAAACAAGTTGCTCCTTGTTTTCTGCTCTTTTTCTCCCCATTATGGGTCATGTCCATATCATAACCTTCTGTTTTTACCCGCTGTTAAATTTTTTATAATGCAGCGGACCTACATCTAATATGAGGTGTATGTTTTTGTGTTGTGTTTGCCATTAGATGACAATTTATGAAATTTTATGTCTTTCAGTTTTGTAATAAACCATTGGTTCAAGCAGCGTGTGTAAATTTCACAGTTCTCAAAAACGTGCATTTATATATTTTAAATTAGTATTTTAGCGAACATATTAGCGTGTGGCTTGGTGGAAACGGAACCAGCTGCTAACCTTCAGTCAGTCTTTTAACTTGAATGTGGTACCTCAGTCTTTCGTTCTTTGCATTAATTTTTAAAAATTCATATTCACATTATTATAGAAATGACAAAAAGGTGACCAGTAATTAATCACAATTCATTGTATAATGCAATTTTTATATTTATATATATATATATATATATATATATACATTAAATAAGATCTCGATTGATCAGTGTTTTTCCCTCATTGTTTCAGTGGGTTTATATTTACAAATGCACAATTGACAAATTAGAAACATTCATTTCATTTCACATTTGATTATTAAGGAAAAGAAGTGGGTATTGTTGTTTATGGTTAAAGTTGACACAGACTAAGCTGAGACAGTGAAAGAATGTATAATGGTCAAACGTTAGATTTCATTTTAGAATGTGTTTAGTTAGATTCATAGGCGTGAGACGTTTTAGTATAAATCAGTTCAGCGGTTTACCACCAGGTGTCGACAAACCCTTTTTTTGAGCGCTGTATGCGTGGGAGTGTGAGTCAGAATAGGGAAATGTAGTGACGGAACATATTGGTTTCAATTTACAGCTCATTACTGTACAGGTAAGCATTAAATCAGTGTAATCATACTTTAGTCATGTGTTAAGTGTTTAAAACGATTTTTTTTAAGAAATTGAAGTTATATTTTACACAATTGTACACACAATGGACTTTTTATGTAGAAATAGTTTCTAATAGAAATCACCAGATGTGCTTCATCCTACTTATGTACTCTGCCAGGACTTTAGTTACAGCTGTCTATTCATAATTCATACATTTTGTTTTAGGCAAGTGAAATGCTTGTTCAGTTGGATTCAGGTCTAATGATTGATTTTATCATTGCAGAATGTTTTCTTCAATTTTTGTTCCCCGTCCAGTCGGTTTGGCTGAATGTGAGCTCGTCATTCTGAGTTCCTCCTTCTGCTTTTGTCCACATTCACATCAGATACATATGAAACCAGCTGATCTGGCAAATATGATGCATACATACATGTGTGTAGAACAAAAACACGTTTTGAGCGTTCTAAGTAAATTAAAGGTGATCTTCTGCCTACTCAATTTCATCAGAACATCAAAACCCATTGTATCATCTGTCAGTGGTGGATCATCTCGGGTTGAGTCTCGTGAAGTAGCTTCCCGTTTGCCGTGAATAACGTGTCTGTGTTTGAATTTTACAGTATTCTATCTATCTTAACCGAAATACTCTGGAATTATCGCTTCGATTCCATCCATTTTCTACTTCCCATTTGTCTTTTTGTCTTCTTGGAAGAGCACCTTTTCACGTTTTAAAGCAGTTAGTGAAGGCCATTCCCATCGGAGCTGAATACACACTTCAGCAACCGCAGTAATGTACAGTGGCAAGAAAAGTATGTGAACCTTTTGGAATTTCATAGTTTTCTGAATAAATTTGTCATAAAATGTTATCTGATCTTCATCTAATTCATTGGTATTGACAAACACAATGTGTCTAAAAATATTAACACACAAAAAAATTTGATCTTTCTTGTCTTTATTGAACACAATCATTCAACATTCAAAATGGCAGTGGAAAAAGTAAGTGAAACCTTGAGTTAATGACCTCAAAAAAGCTAATTGGAGTTAATTGGTTTTAGCACACCTGGAGTCTTGTTAAGATAATAAGTTTGGAGGTGTGGACTACAGATACTCTGACTGAAAAAAACCCCTCAAACCTTTGGAGTTTGCTCTGCACAAGAAGAACATGATTATGTGAGCCATGCCTCGCCAAAAAGAGCTTTCAGAGGACCTACGATCAAGAATTGTTGATTTACATGAAGCTGGCGAGGGTTACAAAGTTATTTCAAAGACTTTAGAAATTCACCAGTCTACAGTTCGGCAAACAATCTACAAATGGAGACAATTTGGGACTGTTGTTACTCTACCTAGAAGTGGACGCCCCGTCAAAATGACACCAAGAGCACAACGAACACTCATCAATGAGGTAAAGAAACGACCCCGAATGACAGCCAAAGATTTGAAGGCATCATTGGAACTTGCTAACATATCTGTTCATGAGTCTACAATACGTAAAACACTGAACAAGCAGGGTATCCACGGCAGGACACCGCCAAGGAAGCCGCTGCTTACTAAAAAGAACATTGCTGCACGCCTTAACCTTAAGTTTGCAAAAGAGCACATTGACACTCCACAGCGGTATTGGCAAAATGTTTTGTGGACTGATGAAACTAAGATTGAACTATTTGGGGAAAAAACACACAGCACTACATCTGGCGTAGAAAGGGCACGGCATATCGTCATGAAAACATCATCCCAACTGTAAAGTATGGTGGAGGAAGCATCATGATTTGGGCCTGCTTTGCTGCATCAGGGCCTGGCCAGCTTGCAATCATTGAGGGGAAGATGAATTTCCAAGTATATCAGACAATTCTTCAGGATAATGTGAGAATGTCTGTACATCAGCTGAAACTGTGTAGAAAGTGGGTGATGCAACAGGACAACGACCCAAAACACCGGAGCGAGTCCACAACAGAATGACTTCAGAAAAACAAAATCCGCCTTTTGGAGTGGCCGAGTCAGAGCCCAGACCTCAACCCAATAGAGATGCTATGGATTGACTTGAAGAGGGCCGTACACATGAGACGTCCAAACAATATGACGGAGCTAAAGCAGTTCTGCCAGGAAGAATGGGCTAAAATTCCTCCTCAGCGATGTGCAGGTCTGATCCACAGCTACAGGAAGCGCCTGGTTGAGGTTATTGCTGCCAGGGGGGGGTCAACCAGTTATCCATTCTAAGGTTTCACTTACTTTTTCCACTGCCATTTTGAATGTTGAATGATTGTGTTCAATAAAGACAAGAAAGATCTGATTTTTTTAGTGTTATTATTTTTAGACACATTGTGTTTGTCAATACCAATGAATTAGATGAAGATCAGATAACATTTTATGACACATTTATTCAGAAAACCATGAAATTCCAAAAGGTTCACATACTTTTTCTTGCCACTGTAGATGTTAGAGCGTTATTTCTCTGATATGCATCCAGCTCATTCAGTGTGTGGAGTGTGGAATGTACAGTTAGTCCTTCTCTGTCGCTAGCAATATTCTTATCAGTGAGAAGTGCAAGTTAGTAATCTTGTTGATGGAGTACACGCAGAGTCCAGAGAAAATTAGTGAGTTTGCGAGCTTGCAAGGTCTTGATGCACTAGGTCCGGGGTCCAGATCAAGACCCCAAGTCTTTTCACATAATGAAATAATTATATGCCAAATGCTGTTTTGTAATAAAATAAAAATTTTAATTTTTTTTTTTTTATTTTTAAAAAAATCACAAAATAACCTGATTAACATGAAACTAATAAGTCTGATTACACAGCCAACACCTCTGATCTAGAGATAGGTCTGTGGAAAATACGATCTCTCATGTCAAAAGCTCTGATTGTAAACAAGGTTATTACAGAACAGGATTTTAATGTTTGAGAGAAATGTGGATTAGACCAGCAAATATATAGCATTAAATTAAGTTATCCCTCCTGGTTAAACAATCATTTTCTGATAGAATTTTCAGATTTCACAAATCTTACTATTTTCTTAGACAAAGCATTAATAGTTAATAATAGCATTTTGATAATCCTTAAGAACAGTATTTGTGTACACTCTAGTTTCAGAAGGAATTAATCAGAATGTTGTAGTATCTACTCATAGTGTGTGTGTGTGTGTGTGTGTGTGTGGGGGGGTCGATCACTACATTATTTTCTTTAAAATCTTATTTTCTTTAAAATCATTCGTAGAGTAAGTACCGGTTTACTGTGTTAAACGTACTTTCACGTCAACTACTGCACCAAGTTTTATCAATAAACTTCTGGAGTTATCAACGTTAATGAGATCTCTGTCTGAGCTTAACTGGGCTACTGAATGTCTAGAATCAACACTCTGGAAGTGAGAAAAAGTGAGAATTGTTTCTTCAGGGAAAAAAAAAATACCACCGTGGTATAATTATGATACGTGCAATTTAAAATGGATGACTCAGGAACTAAAACGAAAGTGGCACCAATCAAATTGATCAGTATTTGACATAGCCTGGAAGAAGAGCCTCATGGGAAAAGCTCTTATTGATGCAAGCATACTTTTCTACCATCCTAGAAAATAACAAGCATAATCATAGATTTATATTGTATTACACTGTATTATGTACACCATCAATAAGTTGATTTTATTATTTAATATTTTCAATTGAAAAATTATATTAATTAATACTAATATAAATTATTTTACAAATATCCCAGCAAAGTAATGGAGAATGTGTTGAAAGTGAAGAAGAGTGGCAGGAGATAGAAGACTGTCTGGAAGAGTGAAAGGGAAAGGGCTGTTAATAGGACTGTGGCGAGACATGCAATGTTGTAAAGTTTAGAGACAGTGGTGGTGTCTAAAAGATAGGAGGCGGAGCTGGAGGTGGCAGAGTTGAAGATGAGTTGAGATGTTCATTAGGAGTGACAAGGATGTACAGGATTAGAGAAAGAGTTTATTAGAGGGGCAGCGCATGTAAGATGTTTTGAAGACATGGTGAGGGAGGCTAGATTGAGATGGTTTGGACATGTGCAGAGGAGGGACATTGGGTACATAGGGAGAAGAATGCTGAGGATGGAGGTGTCAGGCAGGAAGAAAAGAGGAAGACCAAAGAGGAAGTTTATAAAGGGAATATTTCTCTTCTGGATTAGATCTTATTTGACTTATTATCAGGTTTCTAGATGTAAATGGTGAGTTCTCCATACACTCTGCGGTAAAGTTTAGTGGTTCACGTAAGTATAAATAAGCTTCACTTTAGCAGATCTAGAAAGTATCACCAATATTTTAATCAGTCTACACTGGCTTCCCATTAAATCTCACATTGATTATAAAATACTAATCATGTATAAATGATCCTCCACGCCCACTTAGATCAAAAGGTGCAGGCTATTTGTTGGTACATCAAATAATGAAGACTACAGCAGGGGCCAAAGTCTCCTACAAAGCTCCACAGTTATGGAACAACCTTCCAGTTAGTGTTCATGGTTCAGACTAGGGCTGTAACAACAACATTTTATGAAAGCAATTCATGTGCCTCAATGAATTGTTTAGTCCATTTGACTAAACACGGAGCACTGAGACATTTATTAGAAGATCTAATTTATTACTGATCTATCGTTCGCTAACTTTTTACAACCGTTTAGACCAGAAACAGGAGGCTGAGGAATGACAAAGTGAAGGAACGTTTTGGATTACTTCAAATTAAAACATAAAGAAAACACTGTACAGTGTGGTTAAAATTTATTAACTTGAAATAGATTTTTTTTTATTTATCAGCCGATAAAAAAAATTTCGGATAACATTACGGTTTTTGTAGTACACAAAAAAAAATAGCCCTGACACCTAGCGTTCGAAAATGGGAACTTCACGAATTGCTAAAATGACTAAGAATCCCATTTGCTCGTTAAGGCTTATTGATGGTGGTTGAAAATAATAATTATCACATTTGTGCGAATTATTATCATTTCTAATAAAAAAAATATTTACAGTCGATGGGCAGAAACAAAGACAGTTATCTGGCTGCCACGGTCTATTAATGCATAGGTTCCCAATATCAGAAATTCAGGTACAAAAATTGATTGTTTAAATAAATTCTTATTTAAAGCTGAGAAAAAGAATAAAATCTCCCCTGTTGTTATTAATAATAATAATTTGTGTTGCCTAATTTCAGTTAAAAAATGTGGGATTTGTTAGAATATACTAATTTAAAGGAACATATTAATTAAAATTATTAATTATTTTAATAACTATTGGGGTAAATAATACACGCATTCAAACTTAAATGAAAAGTAAGACTCCAAATAAAATCATTTACATCCAAAATGAAAACAAAAACATTTCGAATAAACAGCACATCTCTAGAGGTCGCTCTTGTACTGTTTTTTTTTTGCCGAGCTTTCCAGCAACTTTCGGTGCTCTAATAATAACTCTAATAATATTGTTACAATATCTTTTTAGTAAAAGGATGTTGTAGTTTCTTTTTGCAGTGCACTAAAGTATCAGGGGCTGACAAAGCAAAAACATAAAATAACAAGAACAAACAAAGACAGAGCAAATGTGATTAAATACAAACACACAGATCCAAATACAGATGATTAATAACTGTATTAACCACACTGTGGATGCCAATACATGAACATCATAAAGGTTGAGTATGCTTTAATCTTCAGAACTAGTAATCGTTTGCTGAAACTGTCAATATCCTTAGAAATATTTTGTGGCTTTTCGTGGTAATTCATTCATTCATTCATTCATCTTCTACCGCTATATCCGATTTTTCCTCGATTTTTCCTCTTTTCCTATCTCAGGCGTCTATGGGCATTAAGGCAGGATACACCCTGGATGGAATGCCAACCCATCGCAGGGCACACACACACACACACACACATTCACACACTAGGGACAATTTTCCAAGGTGCCACTCAACCTACCGTGCATGTTTTTGGATTGGGGGGAAACCGGAGAACCCGGAGAAAAACCCCCTGAGGCACGGGGAGAACATGCAAACTCCACACACACATGGCCGAGACGGGAATCAAACCCGGACCCTGGCGGTGTGAGGCGAACGTGCTAACCACTACGCCACCGTGCCCCGCGCTTTTTGTGGTAATGTTCAATGTAATTATATATAATCAATATATAATTATATATAATCATTTCATTGTATTCATTAATATCATCCATTATTGCTGAGTACAATTTGCTGTATTTTACTGTTTTCCTGTTTTATTTTTTATTAAATATCTTGCTTAAATTAAATGTTCACTGTATTTACCTTACTTATAATAAAGAAAATGCACTTGCATATTTTACATTTTAGCACTGTGGGAACACAGCAGTACAGTAATGAAACTTTAGTTTAATTTCAAACTCAGCTTATAAAATGTAAAGGTAAACCCTTATACTGTACATGAGGGTAATGTATTAAGCTTAGTTTAAAATGAAACAATGAAAATGAATGATTTAAAATGAAATGAAGTGCTTTGGGGGGCATGTTTAGGCATTTATAAGCATTTTTGACCATTTGATATGTTAATTGATTTGCCAAACAATGAGAAATGTAAAATCTTTAGTTTACTATGGCATGTTTCCATTTCCAAAATAGAGAAATAGAGAGATGTGAACGCTGCATTTGTTTTGCAGTGTCACTTCTCTTCCATTAACACATATCACATTAATTTGTGATATGTTAGTGTGTTTTGACCAACAAGCACAGGGCCAGAGTATCTAAAACAAATTCCTGTGTTTTTTGGAGAATTATCACATTATTATTAATAATATATGAATTATTACGTATTATTATTGATAATAATAATAATAATAATAATAATAATAATAATAATAATAATATCAGCAATAATTTATTTGTTTATTTAATTGAATATTACGGTAGGGTTTTTTTCTCCGTATAAAACTCCAGATTGCAGAGGAATCGTAATATCGTTTTGAATGTGCTACAATTTGTGGGGAGAAAAAATAAGTTTAAAGCTCCCACAGGCTTAATAAATTACCAATCCAGTCCAACAGAGGGCATCCAACTACCGTGGACAGATCCAGGACACTTAAATGACATTTCCTTGTAGAGTTGCAAAAGGAACCTGCTACCTGACAGGTTATTTGATTCCTCTGTATCGCCTTAAGCTAACAATTTTATGCCTTAATTTAAATGGAACCATGAATCTAGAAGTTTGAATGTAATTTAAACCAAATTCAAACACACTATGTGTCTATCTATCTGGGCTTGCCTAAAACTGTAGCTGGCAAACTTTCTTGTACAATGTCTGTGAATTCAGGCAACGCCCTTTTATGCAGAGTGTATGGGGGTGTGCACATCTGATAGAACGATGAAATATTGCAAGGAGTACAGAGAGAGAGAGAGAGAGACAGAAAGACAGACAGACAGAGAGAGAGAGAGAGAGAGACGAGCAACAAGTTCCCATTAGAATTCTGGAGCTGCAGCTGTGAGTTCTCGGGCCGCTGAAGTGAGGCAATGAAGTTTGCCATTGTTGTTGCGCTCACAGGCCTTGGCTTCCTGGCAACCGTGAAGTGAATTAGCTAGGCCTTTCTGTTGGTCGAGAAACAGCTCCTCTGTTCCTCAACAAAAAGCCCATTGAGATGAAGGGCGCACTGGCCTCCCCAGGCCTCCTGAAAGGCGAACCCCAAAGCCAGCAAATGAATGGCCCAGCTCCTGCTAAGGCATCGGCTGCTGTGGGAAATGCTGGTGATGTCATTATCAATGCATTTTCTTACTGTTCTTGTTGCTTTCCTAACCCTCCCCCCCCTTCCATCTTCTGTTCGCACCCACCCTCCAATCCACCCTACTGTTCTCTTCCTGTTCCATTTAGATCCCCATTATGAGGCTGCAAATCCAAAGAAACCCTCAGACTTGGTTGCCGTGGAAACATGGAAACAGTACAGGGGTTTGAGGGTTGCGGCCTTTTAAATCAGTTTGGAGGCAATGAGACGGCGACGGGTGGGGGCGCGGGGACGATGAGACCGGAATGAGCAAGAATTTGGACATGTTTAAAGACAAATTTGTAATCCTTCAATTTCTAGGCTTTTACTCAAACAAAGGTTTGAAAGTCTAATGGAGTTTTTGATCTCAAAAGATCCTCTACAGTCAGCCAATGTTTTTTTTTTCAGCAAGACATGCTGAGAATAATAAATACAGCTCCACTGCTAGGAAAAATATTGAAGCAATGTAGCTGTACTGCCTTTTACTATCTAGCTCAATTTTCACTCATTGTTATTA
This sequence comes from Kryptopterus vitreolus, assembly GCA_030449085.1. NCBI lineage: Eukaryota > Metazoa > Chordata > Actinopteri > Siluriformes > Siluridae > Kryptopterus > Kryptopterus vitreolus. The sequence goes on from JACRUU010000014.1 coordinate 1,156,132, forward strand.
GATATGCACATCACGAATTTATATCAATTTATATCAGCTATCAATATTCAAGCTAAGTAAAGAGGGACATTACTAGCATTGACTAAAAGTGTCCTAATGACAGAATATGTGTAGCTACAGCAAACCAAAGCAGGTCTTTAGGGCGGAAAGAATTCTTTTGAAGATAGAAAAGTTCTCACGGTACTTTGCAAAGAAACTTCTCTTGCTCATTTGGCTTCCATTCAGGGCCACTTTAGGCTAATTTTCAGTGTCACTGTGGTGTTTTTTTTTTGCTGTTGGATGCTAAACAATGACAATAACTATTTAGTCCCCTAAATAGAGATTCTCACCAAGCTGAGACTACAGCGGGAATTACCATAAGAAGCATAGACTGAGGTATTCTTTAGGGGAGAAGAAGACAAAGAAAAAAATGAACGTTTGCTTTTTAAAGGCAAACTGCTGTATTGCAGTTAAATTGCAAAAAAAAATTATGTCAGCAAGTGAAAAATGTGTTTCCTTTGCTTTATTATAAGATTACAATAAGCCAAATATAAGAAAATAAATCTACTAAATAAGTCTATATTGATTGAAGGAGGTTTGATGATCTCATATTTAGTTGATTATAACTAAATAGGAAATACAAGATAATTGTGACGCAGATACTCACAAGTGCTACATTTGTGTAGGTCTAGTAGTTTCAACATGTAACTTTTATTTTCTACTGGATTAAAAGCAGTGAAGATTTACATTCGGGGGATGAATTGACTCCCAAATGATTTCAGAACAGCAGCCTCTATTGTTGATTACACTTGTAATATATGCATGAGGTCAGACAGCTAAATCTTTTTTTAGATACACATTAGCAGAAACTTGACTGCTCCCTGTCTGGAATGAGCAATGACTACTTTCTCTTCAAAAGACCATTTCTGAATATGTATTTAACAACAAAATGATTCTCTTTCTCTTCAAGGTTAACTGTAATGTTGTCTTTTCTTCTAAATAGAAGATAAAATCCTAAAGATACAACAGTCACACAAGATCTTGGTTGAGGAATGTACCTTTAAGATGTGCTAAAGTACCAGGTGAAATAATTCCATCTCACTTCCAATAGAGGGATTCACTGACATTCATGTTTGTAAGGGAAAATTCTGCCTCAAACAAATTCATGAATACACTCCACACTCCACAATAAACATCCTCAACCACACACAACACTAACAACCCAAATGAGGATAAGGTTCTCTGTTAAGTCTGGTTCCTCTCAAGGTTTCTTCCTGTTCTCAGGGAGTTTTTCCTCGTCACCGTCGCTTCGGCTCAACAAGAAACAATTAGGACCAAACTGATTTTCACTTTTCACACATGAGTATTATGTAAAGCTGCTTTGAGACGATGACAAATTGTAAAAAGCGCTCTATAAATAAAATTGAATTGAATTGAATAGAAGGCAAGGGGGAACGATGGCTTAGTGGTTAGCACGTTTGCCTTACACCGCCAGGGTCCGGGTTCGATTCCCGTCTATGACATGTGTGTGTGGAGTTTGTGCATGTTCTCCCCGTGCCTCAGGGGTTTTTTCTCCGGGTTCTCCGGTTTCCTCCTGGTCCAAAAACATGCACGGTAGGTTGATTGGCACCTTGGAAAATTGTCCCTAGTGTATTAATGTGTGTGTGTGTGTGTGTGTGTGTGTGTGTGTGAGTGCCTTGTGATGGGTTGGCATTCCATCCAGGGTGTATCCAGCCTTAATTCTTATACCACACTAAGCATAGGATTTTGTATGAAGTGGTATCTCAGTGATTAAATAATTAGTTAAATAATAATCTATAACAAGTCTAATATTTCCTATTAAAATAGAAGAATTATAGATATAGATATATTATAGATATTTAACCAGGAAGTTATGGGAATTTTAAATAAATTGTACATTCATGCCCTAATAAAATGAGAAGGCTGTACATTATATTGACCTGGGCATCTCCTGAATGAATAAGAACGCTTTCATTATTAATATACATCCTAAATAAGGATTCTAATTCTAAATGACAAATCATGTTCATGTCATATTGTCTTGTAAAAATCGTTCTTTTTTTTGCCCAAATATTAAGGCTTCTGTAATTTTTCCAAAACTATTGTGGGATTTAGCGTGTCAATGATGATCACAGCCCTAAAGGTTCCGTAGTCATATTTTGCACTGGGTACATGGATTTTCCTGGTATCACTAAAGTCCGGCTTCTGAGTCACTTGAGTATAACTTGAGAAAACAAGATTCCATTTTGTGCACTTTCTTTCTAATACAGTGGAACCTCGTCTTTTGTATCAACTTATGGAAAAAATTTCGGTTTACGGGTGATATACGAATTTGGAGAGTCGAAATTTGAGGGCACGAATGTTCTTGCGGGTCAGTGAACCCCTCAGTTCCTTTGTTGAGTTCACAGCGAGAGCATTGTCTTCTGGATATCATAATGGAAAGAGATTCTAAACAATAATTCTCCCTCCTCCTTATCCGAACGTCAACTCCATCATCTCATCATCCAGTCTTCTCATAAGTACACAATAAAATAATGTTTTCCTCTTTTAGATATTAAGGCGCCATTATTAAATGCTAAAAAAATAAATAGTATTAGTGTATATTGGTTGTATTTTTATTTTGAAAGTAATATTTTTGGTGGTCAGGAATGCATATCTGACTACATTATTCCTTATGGAGATTATTCCTTATTCCTGTCTGTCTCACTCACTCACACACACTCACACACACACACACACACACACACATATACAGTATATACAGTATATCAAGTATATATATATATATATATATATATATATATATATATATATATATATATATATATATATGTCAGGGGGGGCACGGTGGCTTAGTGGTTAGCACGTTCGCCTCACACCGCCAGGGTCCGGGTTCGATTCCCGTCTCGGCCATGTGTGTGTGGAGTTTGTGCATGTTCTCCCCGTGCCTCAGGGGTTTTTTCTCCGGGTTCTCCGGTTTCCCCCCGGTCCAAAAACATGCACGGTAGGTAGGTTGATTGGCACCTTGGAAAATTGTCCCTAGTGTGTGAATGTGTGTGTGAATGTGTGTGTGTGTGTGTGTGTCCCTGCGATGGGTTGGCATTCCATCCAGGGTGTATCCTGCCTTAATGCCCATAGACGCCTGAGATAGGCACAGGCTCCCCGTGACCCGAGGAAAGATCGGATATAGCGGTAGAAGATGAATGAATGAATGAATGAATATATATGTCAGTTTTCATTCATTCATTTATTCATTCATTCATTCTTGAGAGTCAAGACATCCTTGACATTCTTGACAGCACTGACATCCCGGTGGTGCTTAGATTTGAACTCTCAACCTTCTGATCAGCAGTCCAACATCTGATCCACCTATTTACCACTCCCCCAAATTCCCCATATCCAGTGTTCCAGAGCAGAACGCCTTTCTGTCTCCAGAAAGATGAGCTGAAGCGCCTGGCTCAGACATGAAGGTCAGCAGTGTTCCTCTCGGGCATAAGGTGATCCCTGTATTCCTTCTAAACACTCTCTGAGGACACTTTAACTCGGCCTGCTCGGCTCGCTTTTCCTCGAGCCTGCCTGTCCTAGCGGCTTCTTTCTGCATTCTTCGTGGAACAATTCCTCTCTCATTAGCCCCATCCCCTCCCTCTGTCCCGGGCACACTGCATTGTGTTACATTAGGATAACGCAAGCAGGATAATGTGTGTGTGTGTGTGTGTGTGTGTGTGAGAGAGAGATAGAGTGTGTGTGTGTGAGGGAAAGGGAGCTCTTAAAAGCAGTGTCTGACGTTTGCAGGTTCATTGGGGAATCTGATCTCACCCTGAGTTTGTCTCTCATTCAGATCTTGCTCTTGTTCCTCTGTCCATCCATCCTTTCTTTTTTCTGTGTCCTGACTGATTTTCATTTAAATGAGCTGAATACTTTACACATCCCCAAGTGACTAAGATGGTATTTAATGCTACTGTATCCTGTATCTTCTAGGATTGTGGATAAAATGTGCTTGATAAAGAATGTAAAGCTTTCAACTTGATATTTATTTAAAAATGCTTGGTTTTAAAAATGCTATGAGTCCAGGTTTAAATGGAGCTGTTTTTATTTATACATAAAGGAGCTCATGGGAAAAAGAGCTGTGAATGCTCGAGGTGTGACATGTTTTCAACAAAAGCAAACATTCCCTATTCACAGAGCTCTCTCTCTTTGCATGAGAACACCACTGTACTGCTAGATGCTTTCATTACAAGGTGGACTCGTTTATTTCACCATGCATTTCTTATCTCGGCTGCAACGCAGTTCAATTCCAGACTTAATATTCTCTCTCTCGCTGTCACTGTATAATTGAAACCCCCGCAAAACCCCGGAGTGTGGACATAGCTGGGAGAAGGGGAGAGCGAAGGAAGCGAGAGTAAAGGAGGGAGTTAAAGTCAGGCGAGCGAGCCCGTATGTCCCACAGCTCTGGTCATGTGGTCTTTTTCTCTCCAGCACAAACAAACACTTTCATGGCTGAACACCCGGTGGCGACTCAAGATGCGATTTCTTCCCCCAAACAGCCGCCAGGATCCTCGGCCTGCCTTATCAGTGCTGAGCAGAGGAGCACAGAGGCCCAGGCAATTTGAACCCTGTGATAGACACGGTAATTTCCGCTGCACATGCTTGGACTTGAAGAAGACGATGCAGAGGATGCGAACGAGGGAAGGAGAGAGAAAGGATTGAAAGTGGGACTGGAGAGACAAATGGAGGCCACACAGAGGGGGGGCAAGTGCTCAACTAAATCAGCTCTCGTGTCTGCTTACATTTTTCTACCTTATAATGCCATGTAATGCAGTGCTGCAGGTGGAGCTGATCTTGATTATTATTCCATTATACAGCAGTTTGATGATGCATAGCATGCTGGAAAAACAGCAGGCAAGGACATTGTGCCCTGCATGTGCGTAATGAAATGAATGTTTCACCACTGTCTGATATATTGAGTTCTTCCAAACACTGATTTTTGTCTAAGCATTGTCTAAGATATACTTAATACAAACGACTCATTTGCATTTACCACTTGGAAAAGGATGATGAATGTATTTTTTTTCCTTAATATAACGTCTAATAGCAATGCCGTGAGGGAGGAGGTTCTAGTTAAGGTTCGGGGCTACTGATCGGAAGATCAGGGTTTGAGACCAAGCTGCTGGTATCGGCAAGCTGCCACTCTTGGGTCCTTGAGTCCTCTGTGTTCCAGGGGCACTGAATCATGGCTGACCCTGGCCTCTTGACCCCACCTTCCAAACAAGCTGGGATGTGCGAAGAAAGAATTTCACTATATATATTTATACTATATATATATATATATATATATATATATATATATATATATGTGTGACAAATAAAGGCTATTCTATGAGGTATATTTATTTATTTATGACCTTATACATAATTAAAACAATGTGATGGTAGAAAATCAGGTTACCACAGAAAGTATTTATGTGTTTGTGCACATGTGCTCATGTGCATTTTTTTTTCCTAGTCTCAATTGTCAGTAGAAAACATAAATTGATTTGCCATAGGTACAGTTTACTCTGATTGCACATCATGACATAATGATTGAAATGAGTGGTTCATCGATTGGAGACCACTGAGGATCTTTTACTTAAACCTCCTAAATAGATACGAAGTTACTGTGGAGGGTAAAATTCAACACAGACTCTATGGAGATATTTGGACTGGAATTAAAATAAACAAGGGTGGAACTTTAATGAAGGAAGCCACCCAGATGAGGATGGGCTCGTGTCTCAAAGTTCATCATGTCATATCATCTAAGGGATTTTTTTCCGACTGTCTCGATCATTAGGGATTCATTTAGTATAGGGACTAATTCAAGGAAATTTATATTAGCAATCAGTTTATCTCTAAAAAACATTTTTTTAGTACAGTGTCCATTGGTTAAAGTGCTATACTAATGGGATTGAGTAGAGAATTGTTGACTTCACAGTACATAGTTTAGTAACTTGTTTGCTTACCTATCTATATGCACATTGTGTTAAAAAATAAACATATCCAGTTTACCACATAGAACATGTCAATATTACAGTTAATCTTGAACAAAGTTTAACAAACCCAAATGACTTTAATTGAAGGACATATCTAGATAAGACTTAAGTTGTTTTTGGTCAACATCCAACAAAAACCATTAGTTCATAAGTGTCTATGAAAATGCTAAAGTGTGGTTAATTCTGGGTCTGAATATTGATGTGTGCTGCTCCAAATACAGCCAAGTGTGTTCAGTAAGTATTAAATTATATGGCTCTTTTAAGAATTAAGCATATTTCATAATTCCAGTGCACTAGACTGCTTTTGAATCTAATGATCAATCCTGTCACAACAAGTGATTGGTAGGGGAAATATATAGCTGTGTTCATTTGGAGAGTGCTCTCCTGGCACAGCTCCATTTACATCAGCAAACTTCCAATAAAGTCATTCTTCAGGGCGATTCTGCTGGTCATCCAATGTCGCAGTCGGACGGGCATGTGAAGAGTGATACGGATTTGTTATATACACACAGCATAGAGACAAGGCCTTGAATGTTGTTTATTACATACATATAAAATAATATAGAAAAATAAGGTATAAACTTGTAACAATGGCTGTTGATACAGACGTACATTTTCTCATAGGCAAAACCTGGATGAGTCTAACACATGAGTCTTATGTCTGCATGTGTGGAATTACACTTATTCACTCAGATAATAAAGAACATTCACAGAAATAAATTTTGGAGGAAATAAAATAAAAAACAAAACAGTACAAACCAGATTTATAGTTTAAATGCTATCTAGGGTGAACTATCATGCGATATTTAATATGATCTAGCCTTTGTGTGATCTATCCTTTATTGGTACTTTCAAACTGCTTTCCTTTATTTCATATATATGTATATATAATATATAATATATACATATATATATATATATATATATATATATATATATATATATATATATATATATATATATATATATATATATATATATGTGTGTGTGTGTGTGTGATGGGTGTGTGTGTGTGTGTATAGTATATATATATATATATATATATATATATATAGATATATATATATATATATATATATATACACACCACATACATACACTATATATATATATATATATATATATATATATATATATATACACACATATATATATATATCAAATTTACCCATTTTTCATAACCTCAACATACTAAGAAGCAATGCTTTTTTTGACGTACAAACTATGTTCATCTTATTCCAAAATGCAGGCTCAATACCTTTAACACCTTCATGACGACAATAATACGGCTCACAGTACTGCAGAATTCAAAACTGAAAGTGGTAGCGAAGTGAGGATGGTACAGGAAGACGTTCAATGACTCGGAGACCCCCCACAAGACATCAGAGGCCGTTTTTGTTGCATAGTAAAGAAAGATTCGGGGGACGGGGGAGACACGCCACACACATGGTGGTGCAGTCCAGCATGGGCAGTGCACACGGCTTCCACGGTGACATTGGTGCAACTGCAGTCGTATTGCAACGTGTATAACTGTTTAACTGTTCACAGTGGCGTAAGATAGAGTTGTAAAAAAAGAGAGAAAAAAAGAAAAATCCACCTTGAAGTTTCACAGATTTTTAAAGGATCACAGGTGGAAAATGGGCTACAATATTAACAGCATAATCCAGATGTCTGAGGCTGGAGGCATGAGCGTTTCTCAGTGCTCTCGAAGCATAGTAATTAACCCACAAGTTCATTTGGCAACTTCCATTTCCTATCAGAGGATTTAAGGATTACGAATAGATTTTAAACGCACGTCCGGAGAAATATTACATGTCTTCAGTAATCACTGACTTGGGTTAAAAAAAACGAGAGGGGAAAGGAATAAACATTGTCCTCAGAGGAAGCGGTGTGCACCGAGCGCCGGGCCTGCTCATTCGCCACTAATGAATGACACATTCGGATTGAAGAAACCATGAGAACCACGATAAGGCACTTTGTAATGTTTCAGTTTCATCTCTCCCTGTCAGCACAACGAAAAAGGTTGGTTTGGTCGTCCGTTTCTACATCCAATTACAGAAAACGGGATTGTTTTCACATAAAGGGTTTAGAGTTTCTCTTTCTCTCTCTCTCTCTCTCTCTCTCTGTTTTTTTTTTTTTTTCTCTTCTCTCTCTCTCTCTGTTTTTTTTTTTCGCTTTACAATTGTTGTATAAAAGATTCCGTTGTAAAAATAGATACTTTTTGTTCCCCTGAACTGGAGGATAATAAAGGTTTTCTGTACATATGTTCTTTGACTTGGTGTGTATGTGTGTGTGTGTGTGTGTGTGTGTGTGTGTGTGTGTTTGAGTATTTTTTTTTAACATTTATCTACACATTTGATACATTTTTACAGCAGATAGGCAAGCATGGCTTATACATCCTCAGAAATACTTGTCCACTGAAAAGTGTTCGAATGTTTGTTGGGCAAAATGCTAAACACGCCCCTCTGTGTTCATCATTCGCTTTGCAGTGCCTATGTGAATGCGCCAAATCTGAAATTATATTCGAGTCGGGGGTTCCCTTTGATCCCTTGTTCAGTTTTTACAGAAGAAGCCTGGCTTGTGATGCCGCCGGTCGATGCGGCTAAACGTACAGGGACAGGAAGGTGCATGCGCTAATGCCTCACCGTCACATGATACATTCAGACAGATGTGTCACCGTCACACCTGGGTAAAGGCCAGGGCAATGAGGGTAATGTTTTTTTTATTCTCTCTCTATCTCTCTCTCTCTCTCAGTAGAAGACTGCATCAGTGTTTGTATGGAGCTCTGAACATCATGGCATGTGTTGCAGGGTTGTAGAACATGTTGGTGGGTGAAGGTCAGAGTGGGCAAACTGTTATTGCTTATTGCTTACAAATGACTCAGTGCAGGTCTACGGTGGCAGGACGCGCCGCTGCTGACACACCTTTTGAACCGGAGGGCGTCTTCCAGGCTTTCGTCGCGTGTCCACTGATCAGGTGCAGAGACGCTGCGTGTCCACTGCCAATGCAGTGCATTGCTGTTTAATGCTTTTTCTATTGTTCAATCATTTGTTGCATTTTTTTTTTTAGAGCAGAGAAGTGATCTGCAGGCAGGCAATGGGCAGGTCATCATTGGGTGAAGTTGAGAAGTCAGAAGGTCAGGGGTTAGTTGCCGGTGGTGGCTGGGTGGTTAGAGAAAAGGAAACGAAAACAAACAAAGAAAAAAAAAAGAAAAAGAAGAAGGGCAACAAAAAGAGGGAGGAAAAGAAAAAAGATACAGAGGAGATTAGTTTCAGCTAGTGAAGGCAGGATGACAATATGATAAAAACCCATTATAATTATGCTCCCGGATTGAGCTGAGTTAACCTTTTAATGCTTTACTTTATTCATGCCTTACATATCACCTGCTTGGTAATGTGTTAGGCGTGACATCAGATGAAACTTTTTAGACTGATTATTAGTTGACTGATTATACGGGAGCACTCTAAGAACTGTTCATTGGTACAATGCAGTAAAATCAAAGCATGATTTTACACACAGGATGGTAGCTGATGTGAACCAATAGGTTACATGTTAAGAAGGAGGAAATGGAAAGAGGAAAACAAAATCCTGAAAATAAAAGGAACCCAACACGTCTAATGGTTAGTAGCAGTCAAGTGAAAGGTCAGATAGCGTTCCTAATGAAAGGAAAGGACAGACTACAGAGAGAAGGCCGATGCTTTTCGTTCTTGTTCCCCGACTGCTATTAAGCATTAGAGCTCTTCAGAGGTTTAAGCAGCAAGCTGATAGTGATGATGGAGATGGATTATAATGTCAAGGAAAAACAAAGTCATTGAACATTGAAATAATTTAGGGCCAGAACAGTTGTGGTGTGTTGTTGTATTCAATAAAATTTTTATTGCTTTTTCAAATTCATTGTTTGTTTTTTGTTTTTTTTTCTTCTGCTTTTCATCTATTTACAACAACAACATAAAAATCTTGGCCTTTTAAATGATACAAAGCAACACTACACGGAATTTTCTAAATAACATAAGAGCTATGGAAACACAAGCTGTGGGAATTTTAGCCATCACCCTCAGCTTTGCAGACTATTGACAAATCACAGGACACGGAATATAAAATGCTTTTGCATATAAACACTGGAAAAGTCCTGTCGTTCTTATAAAGCCCTAACATATATCCAAAAATATAGGAAAATCTCTAAGGTGGTACTATAAAGCAACTATTATGCATATTTGCCTTTCCTACAAATAGCCTTTCCTATAATATCACTGCTATTTCTTTTCAAATTGCAAGTAAATTGACATTTCGTATACATTCCTTCTTTATATATATATATATATATATATATATATATATATATATATATATATATATATATATGTATATATATATATATATATATATATATATATATATATATATATATATATATATATATATATATATATATATATATATATATATTATTTTTTTATGAAGCAATACGTAAATACTATGTTCTTTTCAAACAACAGCAAAAATAAAATGATGCTTACAGTAAAACATAAAAAAAAATGTATCAAGTGGAATATTTTCTTTTTCTTCATAAATGCATCTATAATCTGACATTTCTGTTTACACAACAGTGGTCAACCTTAAGACTATGCAGCTTCGATCACACATGTAATTCAATACTCTTTTCAGTTCTGTCATCTGAGGTTTGACGTAGTTTTTCACTTTTTTTCCCCCAACATGTCTGTTCTTTGCTGAACAGAAGAGATGAATGCTTCTGACTTGTTCAGTGCAAAAAAATTGTTGTGCCACATAGCATCTCTGTATCACATGAGGCATATACCAACAGTTTAAAATAAAAATAAAGTAAATAAACTAAACTACAAAAAAAAAGAAAAAAGGAAAAAGTGACACCTCTGAAGACCAGTAATAATGCACAGATTGGTAAAATCGGAAGTTCTGTGCAAATGGGTTCTCTAATATATATATATGTTCTGGAACGCAGTAGTACCATAATATAAAACATTCCCAGTATAAAACAAAAAAAAAGGATATGAGAAATACATGATAAATGATAAAAATGAAAAATATATAGAAACAATATTTTTTTTCTGCTAGCCATCTGCAGCTGGTAAAGGGCTCGAAGCTTAAAATGGCACTTAATAACGAGAGCTTTCTGCTCATACAGTCAAGCAGAAGTACCGCATGACCCAAAATATTAATCAGACCACAACTGCTCAGAGCAAAACTGCGATCTAGATATTTTTAAGGGTCTGTTTCCCTGCTGGACCGACTGAAAGGTTTTGGCCTGTGAAATCAACCGGTATCAATATACATTTCCCCCACCACAAATACTAACCATTGCTCATAACTGCTCTTTTACACCCAATTATCTGTTTCTTCCTTACATCCATGAGATGATCCATGTAGAACTGGTCCATTAAATGATCTATCCATACAATTCATCCTAAAATTTCATAGGTAGGTAAAGAAACTCAGTTCTATTTACTGTGTTCATGTTCTTCCTTTGTTTCTACGTGGGTTTTCCTCTGGGTTCTCTGGTTTCCTCCTGCCCGAGGCTACACTAATCACCCTGCGTTTGAATGCGTATATGAACAAGTGTCCATCCAGAGTGGATTTGCACCTAGCACCCAGCTTTCTTCTGTGATCAGGATAAGGCTGTTACAGAAGGTGCTGATATTTAGCTACTCTGATTGGCTTTATTTTGTAACGATGCTTTCTGAAATTTCTGAGGTGTTTTTTTTTTTTCTTAGGTAAAAATCCATTTTGAACTAGGGCCTGCAATATAAATATACATAAATAGTAAATCTCAATGAGGTTATGAAATTTTGAATGGCACCTTTACGAAAACAAAAAAACAAACAAACAAAAAATGGTCCATTATTTGTCATTAACATCATGTCAAGGTCACGAGGTCATCAAAATAATGGAATGAATTTTTTTTTCTCTCTCATAAATCCAAGTGCTGTCTTTGTTCTGTATGTGTTTGAACTCCCAAATGTTAGAGGGTTTAACAGCTAAAAAAAAATTATTTTCTGTCTGGAGTGAAGCTGAATATAACAGACCAGAACTGAAAGGAAGTGACTACAAGTCATGAGCACAAAAGTGTATGATCTAAACTAACCTCTGTCTGTGGTCACTACCCTTTGGTAAGGATGGACCCGCATTTCATGCCTTCGAACTTTAGTTGCCACTGCACCTGCTTGGATTGCAATAATATCACCAAATACACAGATTAGATCAACAAAATCCTATGAAATAAATCGAGCAAAATGAACAGATTTCATTTGTCCGTGTGGCCAAACACGTATAACAATTAATTATGCAAATAATAAAAAAAGACATGTTAAGGCACAAATAATACTTGTTCATTTTCGAATGTGGAAAAAAAAACCCGCTGCATTCATTCCAAGTGGTGGATCCATGCTTGAATAGTATGATAAACATTAGTGAGAAGTACATATATTCACACGTACACACACACACACACACACACACACACAGAAAGATATAGACAGACACACAGAGAGAGAGAGAGAGAGAGAGAGAGAGAGAGAGAGAGAGAGCAAATGAAGCTTTACTAGTCACAAAATCCTGCATTGAAGCAACAGGAAGTTCACTGCTCCAGTTCTACACTTAAATATAATACTGATAAAATCACTCTCTGAGCAAAGGCACAGAGGAGATGATAGTGCGTAGGCACATGTGCAGTAGTAAAAAAAAAAGGGATAGAAAGTACAATAGCAATAGATTTAAGTGATTAGTGAAGCAAGCTCCTTGATATTTACTCTCTTTTCTCCTAAAACCAGAAAACATAGCAGTCAGTAGAACAGTTCTGTCATATATAACTCTATCTATATCTACCTATATATCTGTCTATATATGTGCATATATGTATTTATGTATGTATGTATGTGTGTGTGTGTGTATATATATATATATATATATATTATATATATATATATATATATATATATATATATATGGGGGCATTGGGCACAGATAGAATATCGAGCCTCTTTGAGCAGAGGGATGGCCAGTGTAAACAAAACAGTGTGTCCGACTGACTGCTAGGTTTGAGTTCATAATTCATTAACACTCAAGAAATAACAAGGCCGCTGTGAAACGAAAGCGCATGTGTGTTAACACTCAGATCGGATGAGGGGCTCAGTAAGGTTCCTTCGAAAGCACTTTTAGCCTTTCGTGGGGAAAGCCATACCTACAGAATAAAGGGAAGGGAATGTGAAATTAGTGCCAGGAGTGTCTGTCCTCGAGAAGCAATACACACACTACAATTTCACACGTCACCAAAGCCATTTTAGGGCAGTCAAAAAAGGGGCATGTGCCTAAGTCCTTTGAAAAGCAAGGATGATGGATTTGGTCATTCATATATATATATATATATATATATATATATATATATATATATATATATATATATATATATATATATATATATATACATGATACTCATATATATAAGTTTACTCCTTGGAACCCGCTACCACAGAGCACCATCAAATGGCTGAGTGAGTATAACTGTAGAACTGGAACAGGTCTGACTTTTCCCACCATTTCAAAGAATGACTCCCAAAGCAGACCCTTTTTCTGACCCCCCACTGTCCCCTCACCGTCTTCATGTCACCTCACCTGATGCACCCTCCGTGCCAAAGGAGAGAGCATCCAGAGAGGGTTTGCAGCAATGTGGGGCTCAGTGCTTTTTGTTCTCCCTCATTATGGTTACACACAGTTTCAACACATGACATTAAATAAAAATAAAAACATAAAACAGGCTTCAGGTTGCAGACAAGACAAACAGTGAAAGGCTGGGGAGCAGAAGCTCCTGGAACTTGAGGGGGTGCTTTCCAGTCAGTCCATTAAGACGAGTGTTTGCTTGGGGTGGGTGAGGTGTCGAAGGGTGTGTGTAAGGTGAGTGAAGGTCAGAAAATGGGGATGAGGGAGTGGGTCTGCTTTAAAAAGGAGGCCGGCCGGCTGGCTCTGCACGCTGCACAGTGATGGGAAAGTGACAGGTCTGAAAGCCCAGGTACAGCGGCAGCTCTTCAGCCTTTGAAGATGCTGTATAGATGTACACAAGAGAGAAGACATGGATGAAATCTTCCACTCTCCTCCCTCCACAACACTCCTCACATCCTTCCCTGTCTCACTCAAGAGTGCCTTCATGATCAAACCCAAACACCAATAATACGTTAATCGGGTCTCTATAGAGCTACTGTACTGGGCTTGGAACAAATGGAGCAGTCAGCTTGATCTTGGCAGGAAAAAAAGGGCTGCTTTACTATACAGAGATTAAACCTTGTTTCTCGCTCATCTCATTGGACACGCTGATCTTGCCTCACGGATGCACTTTTTTTTGTCATTTCTCAACTTAACTCTGTGCCTCTGGGAGCAGCCTGTGTTAAACTGGAAGGATGCTGTTTGTAACATGATACTCATAATCGGCTTTTCTCAAGTGCCTTAATGAAGCCATAGAGCTTGTGGACAGGGCCTTTGAGAGTAAGGAGAGAGAGAGAGAGAGAGAGAGAGAGGGATTGTGTAAAAGAGGAGGGAGGGAGAGAGGGAGAAAGAGTAAGGGTGGAAAGCAAACAAGGTCCCTCTCTTATAATTCATATTAAGCCAACAGAGCACTTAGCAGCCCAATCATTTATGCCACATTTCTTTAATGAACTTTATATTTTGCAGTGAATTATGACTAAATAAACGGATTAAGAAGGATTGTTATTTTATTGATCATTTTAAAGTGATGGGAAAAGGGTGAATGAGGTCAGCAGTAAATAGAGAAAGCTCATCTATACTGACAGGCAGTATTTGTAGAGGAGGTGGGGGTGTGAGGAGGTTGGGGTTTAAGAAGAGTGACGCAGGAGTAAGGTAGGTGCTGCGCTCCACTGCCCAAGTGGGTGTTGAAGGGGTGGCATGCTAGGGCACTCACAAGTGTGCTTACCTAACACGCCACTGGAGTCGATGGGGTATTCAAGGATGGACGTGGCCGGTGCCAGTGTGTATGGATATTCATAGGGTGCGGCATAGATCAGGCCAGCTGACTCCGGTCCGGGAGGCACCAGGGTGGCGGCGGCAGCATGGGCGTGGGCCGAGCCGTTGGGTACGACAGTCTGGATCTGCCGAATTAGCGGCATGATGGTGGGGCCAGCGGGTGCTGGAGTGCGCAGGGTGGCCGGGGGCAACACGGGTGCTGGGCCACTGATGATGCGAGGGGCCTGGGCACTCGCTGCAAGAGAGAAGGCAAGGGCAGCTGCAGTGAACAGAGGGAATGTAGAGGGCGAGGAAAAGAGAGAAGAAAAAGGAGAGACAAAACAAGAGTTAGTATTAGCCATGAGCTATACATGGCACATAAGGCATGCCAGCATGAGCAGCCAGACTTCAGTTAGTTTCAGGGAGGAAGAAGCCAATTCATAAGTGTACTTGTACCACAGCTATTACAACTCCACAAGGATGGTACTTCAACAGCAGCATTTGCAAAAAGCAGCATAGCAAAGAGCCAAATATACAATGTTTCTTTTTTTTTTTTTTTTTTTTTACTGCATACCTTTTTTTTGAGTGTTTGTAAGCTTTTGCAGGCGTACAGCTCTCTGTGGCAATTTAGAATCAAACTAGTGAGCTTTGTTGAGTGCTCTTATCTGAGAATCGGGGTTATCTGAGAGTGCAGTGTTGGGCATTAGTAAAAGCTAGGTTCATACAGGCCTTTCACAATGCCAGCTTTGTTGTTAAAAAAAAAACCTACGTAACAAATAAATCCCTGTAGGAGGCCCTTACGCGATTTAATGTTGGCATCCCTGTAGGTGCCGTTTAGAATGGCCAGTTCCATCAACTGCATCTTCTTCAGACTGTCTTCTCCCTCGGCCTGGCAAAAACACAAAGAGATAACAATTGAAGTTTACAACCCCAAACAAGCATTTTACATGGAAACTGCGGTAAAACAACTCCGAAGATTTACTGCAGTTCTGGAAACCATGACCCAGAATCATTTACAATCCCCCATCCATCAGAATGAGATACTAGATCATTGTCCAAGGGATGAGTGGAATATTCAAGAGAATGACGGATTCATAATCACTTATTTTTGTACAGCGCTGAGAGATTTTGACTTATAAAATAGATAGATTTTGATAGGTAAATTATACTGTTTGGCAGAACGAGCATGCTCAAGCACCAGCTTCAGACGGAGAGGTGAATGAATGAACACATCATCAACACTCTTATCTGTTTAGTTATGTGTGCTTTGTTTTTGATTTTTTAACATATATATATATATATATATGTATATATGTATATATGTATATATGTATATATATATATATATATATATATATATATATATATATATATATATATATATATATATACTATATATACTGAAAGACAAACCTCCATGAATATATATATATATATATATACACACACACACACAATGTGTGTGCAAGAGGTCATGTATAAACACACACACACGCAAATTCAGAGCAAGAACTTGGAAAGTGTTGATACATTTTATTGATGCAAAAAAGCCCCCAAAAATGTAAGACTTTGTTTTATTTATCCTTTTCCTCGAGGTGTTGAAAGCACACTGAAAAGCACTAGTTGGGGAAATGACTTGAGACCCGAAACCCTATTGAGTCGTTCTTCACACACGCTAGGTTCTACAACCTCATTAATGCATTTTATTACAACTCATTACAACAGGAAAAACAATTTACAGCCAAACAAGGAAAACTAACGGGAGAAATGAATCTGTAAATGGGAGCAATTCAGAAACACATCGCTAATGAACAAACCTAGAGACTGTTATAACATAAAGGATACAAGATGGAATGATGTGAAACCCAAATATTACCCAGGTGTTGGATGGGAAACACAGTGAACCCACCCCACTCTGTCACACACACACACACACACACACACACACCACACACACACACCCACACAGCACACACACCATGATTATTATGTCACACAATACATATTCTCTGAGTTATTAAACGATGACTATGCAGGCAATTATCAATCTGTGAAACTATTTTCAGTCAGAATGGAGTGTAACGAAAACTAATTAAAATTTAATTTGAGTAAAAATATATTTGATATCACTACATA
The DNA here is from genome assembly GCA_030449085.1 of Kryptopterus vitreolus. NCBI lineage: Eukaryota > Metazoa > Chordata > Actinopteri > Siluriformes > Siluridae > Kryptopterus > Kryptopterus vitreolus. The sequence goes on from JACRUU010000014.1 coordinate 1,173,276, forward strand.
TCTAATCTGTGTGGCTGGAGCGGTGGCGGGGAAAAAAAAACAAACCCCTGTTTCATTATTCCTTCTCCGTCCCACATCACAGCTCTGTTTGATGTCTCGCAGGCCCACTACAGCAATTAACTCGCCAAGTGTAATGCATTGTGACTTCAATCCGTCTTCGTCTCTGCTTTGTTTGAGTCCTCTCCAGATGAAAACAGAGAAGGAGAAAAGTATTTGGTGCATTTGCCGCTGCGGAGCTCTTCCAAGGTCCCTGAACACTCCCCCTGCCCAGACCATGTCTAAATATCAATACTTTATTAAGTCAAGAGGTTTGTGATGAATCAGTGGGAGGGGGCGGGGGGGAAGAGAGTGTTCCGGGAGAACTGTTATAAATCATTCTTTGTCTTTATGTAATCAGTCTAATGGCCACTGTCCTTGAGAGGCTTCCAGGGATTGCTGGCTGCTTCACTCAGTGTTACAGCCGACCACTTACACACTGGGATTTATGAGTCTGAGCAGGAGAAGCAGGAACGTTCAGCAACTTTGTTGACAATGACCTGCATTGAGGTATTTACATCTGTAAATACTAAATTATAAGTAACACAATTTGCATATAAAAATGGCACTGGAATATTTTTTATACAACATCTTGCTTTGCAATAAAGAGAATTCATTTTTGAACATGGTACCTGGCCGGAATAGAACAGCCATGCAGTATTAGCTATGAGCCAGTGAGAGGAGCTGTGTTGTCATTAAAGCATTATGAACACAGTGAATAGACTGGGACTGCTTTCTCTCTCTCTCTCTCTCTCTCTCTCTCTCTCTCTCTCTCTCACACACATATACAAAATTAAAACCCTCCCACACATACATACCCATGCAAGTCACTTTCTGTCACTTTCTTCCTAAATGTCTTTTCTTCGCACACAACTTGAACCTGAGCTCTCAACCGAATCCAACACAGAAGTGAAGATACAGCTGTGGAGCAAATCCTCTAGTTCACACTGTGATTTATTCCACTTTCCTTCCACACAGCTCCAAACATTTTTCACTCTTCAAAGAATAAAAAAAAAAACATTTTCTTCCTCCGCACTCAGCTCTTATCTCGCGCTCTGCTTGTCTCTGCCGAAAGTGAGTCAGTTGTCAGTTTGCCACACACCTTAGCAGTATATCACAGACCTGCTGACTCTTGCTCGCACATCCACTGTTCTCTCTATCCGTCTACTAGGTCCAACAGTTCACTATTTCCTTTCACTTTTCTTTGCATCATGCACATCCTGTCTCCTTCTCTGTCTCTTGCTCTCACACTTTCTTTCTGACAAAGTTGCCCAGGGCCTTCCTGCATGCACTGCGCAATCGTGCCAGACAAAGCTGCACAAAGCTAAAGTGATTATGCTAGTGTGTATGTGTGTGTGTATGTGTGTGTGTGTGTGTGTGTGTGTGTGTGTGCGTGCGTTTCCCAATGCTTGCAGCAAACATCAATATGGTCGATCTCGGTTTAATATAAAGAATGCTTTAAGATGCCAAAGCTGCTAAATCTTATTCTCGGTTTTTCCGCCAGGCGCCGCCGGGGTTCGAGCCGCCTGTCTTTTGTTGTGTGCAGCGCTGAAGTATTTTCAAAAAGCACAATACAAATCTCAGGCTGTGCAGAAACTTTGTCAGAACGCCCCCAGCAACTAGGCAACACAAAACGACTGCCCGAAAACTGCCAAAATCTGTCAGACGGCTCAGAACAGAAAAACTGATGTAACAGCAACCAAACAAGGCCGGGTTTTCCTGAACACCTGCTGGCAAAAGAAATGAATCTTAAACATGAAGCACTGCAATCCTGCTTATCTTGATTGTTACGCTCCCTTAAAACAGTATTATTTTATACCGTTGTTACTGAGTGTCGTGTTTATTGAGGTTAGTAAAGGAATACACCAGGTATTGCTGAAATCTTGAATGCACGATTTTTAATACTTATATATATATTTTATAAGAATCTAATAAATACATATACATTTCTCAGGCTGGGCAATGACCTTTATATAATGAATGAAAAATCTAGAGATTTATTAGAGTGAGAGGGGAAAACTGGAGCACTTACGGTGGGGCTACGCTGTAGTGCGGCTGCACTGGAATGCTTTTAATGTCTGTCTGCATAAAGAGGAATCACTCTGGAGCTATTCAGGTTGGGACCATAATGACCTTTGGAGTACAAAGCCTGCCTGCCTAACTCTCCATCACCAACTGTCAGCCTCTGACTCTGAGGCCTTCTCTCTCTCTTTCTCTCTCTCTCTCTCTCTCACACACACTCTCACACACACACACACACACACACACACACTCTATCTCAACCACTACTGGTTGTACTCCCACTTCGGGGATTTAACTACTATTTGTTTTACGAGCCCTACACTACACATGCATATAGATATACATAAACATATATACCTGCAGTATATCATCCTCAGCTTTTTAGTATAATTAATCTCCTGCATTATTTGTCACATTTATGCATCCGTGTTTCGTAACTACAACAAATACATTCTGCATAGTGTGGCGTATCTTCACTTACATAAACGAAAGGACCAAATCGATAGGTAAGTAATGGCACTGTTCCTCCTCTGGGAATGCTGGATCAATGAATGACATACTGAATCCAACAGTCTGAGGTCATTAAAGCACTTGAATTATATTTTTTCTAATAGTAATAACGTCATGTAATAATTATTTGGTGTAATAGGAAAATCTGTCTTTTCTGTCACTTGCGGTAGAATTAGGCTACATTATGCGGGGGGGGGGAAGTGTGTGTCATAGTGAGGGGGGTGGGGGGGGGGACGTGGTGTAGATGATGTGAAGAGGGGACCTTCTCAGAAGGTGAAGAACCTTCTCAGAAGATTGTGGTTCTATGCCGCAGTTAACATCTTAAGTTACATGAAGAGCTGCATTTTACTTGTACAAAAATCACAATCATGGTTCACACACACACACACACACACACACACACACACACACAACATAGAACTTAGAAAATGCAAAATGGGCTCAAACATGGTCCAATTTGGAATGATCCAATCATGGTCCAGCTTGATGTTTTTATACTTGGTCAGTGAAGCAGGTTGCCCACGCTTTAATTGATGGAGACTGAAAGACAGAACAGTGTGTCTTCGACTGTCTTTGACTGGCTCTAGGAGATGGGCTGAAGTGAATGGGCTGCAGGGAGGTGGTAGCCCAGTGGTTAAGGTGTTGGACTCTGGAACGGAAGATCATGGGTTCAAACCCCACCACCACAAAGCTGCCACTAGTGGCCCTTGAGCAAGGCCCTTAACCCTCAATTGCTCAGTTGTAAGTCGCTCTGGATAAGGGCGTCTGCTAAATGCCGCAAATGTAAATGTAAATGTAAATGTGAATGGAAACTGGATATCAAAGCTTCAAGAGCGTCTCTCACGTCCATTGCACACAGCTGTTAATACTAAACAACCACACACACACACACACCCACATATCATATAGCCACCTCATCCCATCTCCAGCCGTTCCGGTCCCTGCACAGTGCTTTTCCCCCAGTGTAACCCTCAGCTGATATTTCCCCATCTCCTCTGTCTTGAGATCTTAGAGAGATAATCATGACGTTTAGCGCCAGAGGAATTCTGACAGGTGGAAAGGAGAAATGCACAGAAAGTTTCCACTGCAGCTGTACAAACCCAAATCGACCCGTCCTTTTGAAACAATGAAAAAAACAACAACAGATTTCCAGTTTATTTCCCTCTGTTACACTTTCTCACACCCTCTTTCTATCGTTCTTTCAAACACAAAAAAAGGGGAAAAAAGAGAGTAAGAAAGAAGAAGAGAGAAAGGTAAATATGTAAAAATAAATAAATAAATGCTCATAAGAATGCTTTGGGAGGAGTTTAGCAAATGGGTTTGGGTCCACATGTCCCATTCAGACAAAAGTCACTGCAAATCAATACATAGGTACTCTGCCTGATCTCCATAATACTATCATAATCCTGGTAGAAACGGTCACTCGTGAGGATGACAATGTCTCTTTTCACCTAGCATGACAACTCACTGAATCATGTGTAATTCACAATCACCAGCCCAACACCTACGGTAGGTTGTGGAGTGACATCTTACGTGGCCTTGCTTCTGAACCCGTTATCCAAACACTAAATGAGGGACTACAGTTCCAGAGAAACCATTAGTACCATTATATATGCACTCAACATTCAATTGATGTTTGTGAACAACAGCATCCTTAATTTCAATTCGACTTGCGGCGCGTCTCATAACAGGGCAGTTTAACTTGCTAACTGAAGAGAAGCAAATCCTCTGTCTGATGTTGAAAATCCCTGGCGCGTAAAACAACGGAAAGAAAATGTGAGTAATCTGATGTCTAGAAAATGCCCAAAGATAATGAGGCAACACTAATACATGTCTGATTTAAATTGCCTATTAGCACTGAAGTATGCAGTTAATTTAGTGCCAGCGGTATTAAACAAAATTACAAGAAATGCAAGCAAAATATTAAGTACCCAAATCTAAAATTATGTTGCAAATAAAAAAGTTCCTCACTTTACTATTCTTTTCCCCTTGATTTCTTTTTCCATTTTGCTACGGGCTGAGGTTGTCTCAGGGACAAATCTACACTTTAACTCAATACAGTTCAGTTCCATTCAACTCGATACACTTTTATTTGCATTGCACTTTTAACATTGGACTTTTTTCTCACAGCCGCTATACAAACATAAAGAGCTTATAAAAGAATAGAAAAGTTTAGTGCCTATAAGTTTGTTTTTTTATAACTGTAAGAAAAACTTTGGGAAACCTTTAGAGGAACCAGACTCAGTCTGAATGAAGCCGGATGTCCCTTTGTGCATTACGCCTTACATCTCTATTTGTTCACCTTTTTGCTTTTCTCTGGTTTCAAGAAAATGGCCTTTTACCCACCGAAACCACAAATATGGCCACAAATATGAACATCTGGCCATCACACAGTTTTTTTTTGCCTTTGACTTTAAGAGGCCGTAACATTATCCAACATGACTTGTGCCCAAATCAAGCTCCATGAACACATGGTGTACCAAACATGCAGTGGAAGAACCTGACAAAATCCTTCTCAACCCAACTACACAACACTTTCACTAATACTCTCATGGACGAATGAGCAAATTCTTAAACCATGATTAAAAATCATCACTTATGAGAAGGGCTTATTATGCTAGCAACTAAATGTCCTACTCACACCAAGCTGACACTTTTGGACCCCTGAGCAAGGCCCTTTACCCATGAGCTGATGAGCTGGATGAATGACAAAAAAGTGAGTCACTGCAGATAATGGTGCCTATTAAATGCTGTAAATATAACAAGCCAACATGGATGTGGTGTGTTAGGTGTCCACATACCTTCAGCCATATAAATAGCAGAAAGATCTAAATTGTGTGAATGTCTGAAATTGCAGGTAGAAATTGCAATGCAAATTCACAGCTTCTATAAATATGATAAAATTCTGTGTGGGATGATTCTATTCAAAATGGGATATAGTCTGTGCAATAATTAGTCACCAATGGTCCCACAATCCCCAACATTTTAGAACGTATAACAGTATTGTATAGTGGCCCTCATACACACAAAACATTAAGACATTAGGTAACAGGCACTACATTTCAGCATTACGGTGGTTTATTTGTATGAAATGTATGAACTGTACATTTTTGTACATTTTTTGGAATGTAATTTGAGAGTAAAATGATGGGATGGTTTGGTTCTCTGATTTCCTAACACCTGCCAAAAAACATGCAGGTAGGAGGACTGTTTGTGAACCGGTGCCAAAGTGTGCATGGTGCTCAGTGATGGACCTGCATGCTATACACTATGTGAATTCTCCTTCCTTATGCCTAGTATTCATGAGACTGCACTTGAATGTAACCAGAAAATATGCTTCTGAGCACTTTGTAGAAAATAGCCTGGGTTAAAATGAAAGGCAGTGAATTAGACAATGAAATATCTCCTAAATTCATTCATTCATTCATTCATTCATCTTCTACCGCTTTATCCGATCTTCCCTCGGGTCACAGGGAGTCTGTGCCAATCTCAGGCGTCTATGGGCATTAAGGCAGGATACACCCTGGATGGAATGCCAACCCATCACAGGACACACACACACTCACACACATTCATACACTAGGGAAATTTTCCAAGGTGCCAATCAACCTACTGTGCATGGAAACCGGAGAACCCGGAGAAAAACCCCCTGAGGCATGGGGAAAACATGCACAAACTCCACACATACATGGCCGAGACGGGAATCGAACCCAGACCCTGGCGGTGTGAGGCGAACGTGTTAACCACTAAGACACAGTGCCCCCTATCTACTGAAGTTTGTGGAGACCTAAGCTTAAGATTTGTATGTGCAATTTGAATTTCCACATATAGTTCTCATTTAGTGTCATATCCTCCACTCCTCTGGGAAGATGTTCCAGCTGATTTTGGAGTGTTTGTGAAGATTTGTGCTCATAAAAGCACAAACAGTTTTGGATCTTCACTTTCAAGTAATTCCATCCTATAAAACACATCCTATAAAATACAGGGTCGTGTTAGCAGTTTGCAAAAGCAACATTTAGCTGCAATAATCAGGTATCCCAATTATTGTGTCCATAAACATATTAAACAATGTTGGTCCTTGCTCAAGAATAGTTTGGAATAATTAAAAATATGCAGTTGTTTAGATTTGTTAAGTTATTTAGCAAATGTATTTAGAGTTTATTCATTCTGAAAAGTAAAATACAAAAGTAAATAAAAAAATAACAAAAAAAACAAAGTTAAAAAAAGCGAGGACTAGCTCAGTGGTCCTAGGCACCGGGATGCTGATCGGAAGATCGGGGTTCGAGCTTTTGGGTCCTTGAGCAAGACCCGTAACCCTCTGTCCTCCAGGGGCACCGTATCATGGCTGACCATGAGCTCTGACCCCAGCTACCAACAACAAGCTGGGATATGCGAAGAAAAGAATTTCACTGTGCTGTAATGCATATGTGACAAATAAAGGCTGTTCTACTCTAAAGAAAGAAAATTTAAGGAAACTTGAATGCTACTAAAAAGAAAAGCTAGAAAAATAACTGCTAAAAAAGAGAAAGGAGACAATGTTTAGTTATTATTATGTGCAACATCATATTATGATGCAAAATGAACTCCACAAAAGCCCCAGAGGTCTATTTATTACTAAACTGAAGGAGGGTGTATTGTTTACCTGAACAATATAAGTCATCTGAGAGCATAAACCGTTCTACATGCCTTGTTCATCTCACACACACACACACACACACACACACACACACACATACACACACACTCCCTCAAAATCAGACCAGCAAACAGGGAAACGGCCTTTCCTGCCTGTGTGAATCATGACTCAATCCTCAGGGCCACAACACAACTGCACAGGATAGCGATGAGAGAAAGAAAAAAAGCAGGAGAAGAGATGGGAGGAATTGGGGATTGTGCTTACCTGATTAGCTAATTAGTGTGATTCTGTGTCTGAGGCGCCCACTGGCAGGCCACTGAGGGAGACACTTCAAGAGCCTGGTCTTTAATACTAAGTACATTCGTATTAATTGGCTCGGAGAGAAGAAAAAAATGAAAGTGTCCCTTTGGGTGTGTATCAGGAGTCTCTGCCTGGGTCAGATGGTCACAGGGTTTTTCAACAGGGACGGGAAATATGACTGGTCACAGCTTAGACTTAGACCCCACCCTGATATGATTTCATTTTCGTCAGTGTGGGATTTATTTTCGTTTATTTCCATTGCCGGTTTAACATTAACAGTCTGTCATGACAGTTTAATAAAAAAAAGAATGATAATAGTACGGCTGTCATCTTAACACCTACCTTTCGCCTGTCTTTTCAGTTTTGTAAAATGATGTGCTAAAGATCCAAGGTCATCCCTGTGGAAAGGTGCTTTCAAAGAGCCACTGATGCCAAAGCGTGCTAGAGCTGTACAGGAATATGCTGTGTCTCGTAGTATTTAACATAAAGATGACTAATACAAACACCGAGATTAGTATTTGAGTAAACTTACTGTACTTAAGTAATTTTTTGGCTACTTTCAAGTTTGGCTGAGTATCAGTTTCACAAGCAACATTTATTTACTCTCTACTTAACTACATTCTTGATTTTAATCTATGGACTATATCAATTACATTTTACACACACACACACACACACACACACACACACACACACACACACACACACACAGCTTTATTGGCCTTCTTTATTCTGCAGAAGAAGCATTCATTCATTCATTCGTTTTCTACCGCTTTATCCGATCTTCCCTCGGGTCACGGGGAGCCTGTGTCTATCTCAGGCGTCTATGGGCATTAAGGCAGGATACACCCTGGATGGAATGCCAACCCATCGCAGGACACACACACACACATTCACACACACATTCACACACTAGGGACAATTTTCCAAGGTGCCAATCAACCTACCGTGCATGTTTTTGGACCGGGAGGAAACCGGAGAACCCGGAGAAAAACCCCCTGAGGCACGAGGAGAACATGCAAACTCCACACACACATGGCCGAGACGGGAATCGAACCCAGATCCTTGCGGTGTGAGGCGAACGTGCTAACCACTAAGCCACCGTGCAGAAGAAGCAATAATTCTTTAATTCTTTAATTCTATTTGTCCTTTGAATATTAATGGTCCTTCTATTTTGCGCCATGATACTATCATTTTATTGGTTAAATGACGATACCTTTTTGATTGCGTTTATATTTTGCCTTGTTTGATCTTTGGTTCATTCTGGCATGCTGAAGAGGCTTTTGGAAATAAAACCTTGCAAATCAACTGTTTTTGTCTTTGCACTAACGCGTGTCTTGGTGTTGAAGACTAGCACATCCTTAAGCCTGCGTTCAGTATGAGGCAAATATTCAAGTACTGTTCAAATCATGGGGGGGGGGCACGGTGGCTTAGTGGTTAGCACGTTCGAATCACACCGCCAGGGTCCAGGTTCGATTCCCATCTCGGCCATGTGTGTGTGGAGTTTGTGCATGTTCTCCCCGTGCCTCAGGGGGGTTTTTCTCCGGGTTCTCCGGTTTCCTCCCCCGGTCCAAAAAACATGCACGGTAGGTTGATTGGCACCTTGGAAAATTGTCACTAGAGTGTATGAATGTGTGTGTGTGTGTGTGTGTGTGTCCTGCGAGAAGAAGGTGAAGATGTTCAAATCAGATACTCTAACATGTTTTACTTAAGTAAGTTTTGTACTACAGTATCTATATTTTTACTCAGGTCTGATTGTCAGATACTCTATACACCTCCGATATTCTCGCATTCAAAAATATTTAGAATCGCAATGCAAATGAAAGAAGCGAGTAGCTGTCACAGTGTAGGGAATCACCGGCAAATTAATAATAAAAGAATGAGGAGGAAGTTTTATACATCCAACTGGCTTTGATATGAGGAAAGTACAATACAGAGGGAGAGAGAGAGAGAGAGAGAGAGAGAAAGAGAGAGAGAGAGAGAAGGAAATAATCATTATAAGCTAGCTAACTGCTCACTGGACAGAGGGCAAAGGAAACATACACACAGATGCACACAAGTTCAAATGAAAACATAATCTCTCCCTTTCCTGCCTTTTATAAATTCACTCTCTCAAAAAATGCTCCAGATGGTCCAGTCCTCTCTCAATATAATAACATGCCCTTATTCCTTCTCTCCTCGTAAAATGCACTCTCGAAAAAAAACAATATGCATGAGAGCCACGACACGTCTTCTGGTCACAAAGTCAAAAACATTACAAAAAAAAAAGGAAAAAAAAAAACAGGAAAAGAAAGGAAAGAGAGGAATGGAAAACGAGCTCTTTGACATCACACAGATGGAATTCTCTCATCTTTCCAGCAGGACCAGAAGCCAAAAACGGTTTCACACAGACACACACACACACACACACACACACACACACACACTCGGAAACAGATCTGAGTCAATTAGGCCTGCAAAAATGCATGTCATCGTATTGAATATTGCATCAAAATTCTAAATCTAAGCGCAAGAGAAAAGCACTGAGATATAAACGGATAACGATCTGATATAAAGATGTGAAAATGCTGATCAAATGAAAGGCTTCTGTTCTACATCATATCTTAATATCGTGCCGGATGGTCAAGCTCTAAGAGACGGCTTCATATGTGACAATGCAATTAAAAAAAAAGCCAAAAAGAACATTCCCTTTGGGTTTAAATGTTTCGAAAAGAAATGATTTGTTCATAAGAATTTTTTTGTCTTTCCTTCATGCGCTTTTGTCCTGAGTTCTTAAGAGAGACAAAGGGAGCGAGAAAGAGTCGGAATTGTGATTTTAATCCGCTACCTACTGAAAACAGTAGAAAATTGGTTGGAGGCGGAAATTAATAATAAATATTATGCAAATTGTGTTAATTGATATCCTGTTATGGGACCATGGAAAACCCCTGGATCTACAGATTCTCATTCCATGCGTACCAGTAACAATACCAATCCTTCTCTTTAAATGCAAATTGAAATAGAAATGATTTCACTTTAACCGGGTATTCATACTTTTACTCAAGTGCAGAAATGGGACACTTCATCCATCCCTCAGCAAAACAGACTCATTTCAGATGCATCATTGATTTTATTTGGAGATAATATAAATATCACTAAACTTTATATCAAAAATAAAAAGCATTACTGAATCATGAACATGTACTAAAAGAAATAAATAATGCTATGTAAATAGATCAATAGAATATATTGCTCTCTGTGCAGCACAACTATAAAAAGAAACAGCATGTAATATCAGTCATTTTCCTCTAGAGGCCGCTCAAGTAGTGACATCAGACCTTCTCAGCCGCTCTAGGAGGCAAGCTAGGGATTTTTCTGATAGCTGATAATTCCAGCAGACAACTGTCAGTGGTGTTTAATTGGCGAAACTGATGAATCGATCTCTATGCCTTTCATAAGTCTGCGTCCGCACAACAAAGTTAAAATGAAGAAGGAGGGATGCGATCGAATCTGTTATAACGGCCCAAATTGAACTGTTGTCCAAATACTTCCGAACCTGACTGTATATTTATACATTTACATTTGCAGTATTTAGCAGACGCCCTTATCCAGGGCCACATACAAGAAGTGCTTTAGGTCTCGATCTAAGGATAAGATTCATTCCTGAATTCATTCATTCATTCATATATGCAATAAAGTTGAAATAGAATCCCATGGACAGACTAGCTGATTTGGTTGTTCAACAATGCGGAACTATCAAAAGCTTATGAATGGCACCACACAGTTTTCTGGTCGGAAGAAAAAGCTGTAGCGCATTTGGCAGAGTGGAAGCTGGGATGGGACGTCAGACTAGACACGTCGCGAAGGGGTTCATGCGTTTCAACGGGTGACATTTTGTTTTGTGTGGTGCCTGGGGCGGTCTTGTGTTCCACGTCACCTCCAAACAACTGTGCAGTTGAATTCGTCTTCTCTTCCCATGCACTGGGGTTAATGTGTTATTCAACAAATGCAGGACCAGAAAGAAGTACGAGGGTGTATAAATGCTAATCATTGAGTGAGCGTTATGTGGTCCTTGTTACCAGGGCAAAGTGAGTTTGTAAAAAGTGGCCTTGGCTGCGGGATTAAAGCCCTTCTGTCCCATGCTCATACGAACTTATACTTACACTGGCGTGAGAGTTTCTTAACAGGTCTCCAAGGCAATGCATTCTCTAAGGTTGCGTCAAAGAATGCTTTCATGCCCCGGTGAAACTCTACTATGTTTACTTAGGTTGCAAAATACGACACGTTACTCAATAGCATGGACATACGAGATGGAAAGAAAAGTGTGTACATTGCCATGGTTCGAGATACGCAGTAACAAGGTAAAGTAGAGGAGAAAGAGAGAGAGAGAGAGAGAGAGAGAGAGAAATCCAGGGAAGGGAAAGAAGCCCCACTGGGAGCATTATATCCAGCCCTACAGGAGCTGAAAGCTCGGCTCAGGATTTCCACACTCCACTTGTAAACAAAAGGCCTTTTGATGCTCCCTCAGCCTCAAAGACCTGGATGACTACTCAATCATGTGACCAGAGAGAAGAAGTGCCTGCTGTTCACAGGTCTAACAGAGACCTACACCAAAGTTACGGACACGGACTTAGGTCTATTTTCCCACAGGTATTGAGACGGAACGGCGAATGGTTACGCAATAATCACAGCTGTGTTTTCTGAAACAATAGACACATGTGTTTTATCCGCCGTTTTCCTAAATGCAAAGTCTCTAACTTTCTAACAAAGTGTACATTTAAGCTTAACGAGTGAAAACATTAAGGGAAAACAAAACGCAACCAGAAAAAAAGCATAAAAAGCATAAATAATGGAAATTGTTGGAATCTGACCAAGAATTTTTGGGAATTCATTTCAAATTTGTGGTGAATCTGTATCATATACAAACATAAATAAAAAACATTTTTAAACTTTGCTCATAAGGTGATATGCATAATAAAGATATTTAAAATGACTTGTTAATAGAATTATGTTTTCAACATAAAAGTGGGTGTGGCCTCAGCAGCCCTGCACTAAGTGTGCTCTGTGTGTACGATAAAACTGCATTAAATCTGGTTGTTTTTACTGAGATTATCATTCAAGATTTTTTTTTTTTTCCAAATTACATTTAAATCCCCTCTGTTCTCAGTTGATTCCCATATAAGCCTGTTAATTACCATGGAAAGTTTGCAGTCTTGAAAATTCCTGGCATTTTGCAACCCTAGTTATAACTCATACCCAAATGACACCCACCAAACTAATCTATTAACATGCCGCGCCGAATATCTTGTTTCTATAAACCAATTTCTTCAATTCAGAAAACACACATGCACACGCACACACAGCACATTTCCAGTCAGAGAAGCAGGGGCCATGTTGAAAGAGAGGCTCCCTGCCTGGGCAGCTGGGCTGAGCACTCAGAGAAGCAGCAAGCGGCACAAAAACATGCCATGCAAGAGGGAGCCTATTGTGCTGCACGGAGAACAGATGGGAACTCCCACAAACCACTGGGCCCTTTATTTCTCCATTCAGATGCACTCATAAACAACACACCTTGCCGGAATACAGCAACAGCGGCTCCTTTTGCCCAGCGGAGGAACTCGTTTTACATCTACTTATTACAGTGATGAGGGAATTTGTGGGTTTATCCTTGCATTTGTGAGAGCATGCTTGGAACATGAGTGAATCGGGAATCCCCAAGCTGAATCCAGAGTTCTCCACCCAGATACGTTATAGCCTCTTCCACCTCTGGATGGTCCGAGTCCAATACACTGCTCATACAGTGAGCATATTTTATTGTGTATATCAGGGAGTGTGGGTGTGTGTGGTTAGAGTGTAAGACAGCGAGACAGTGATATTCTTGTATGAGAGCTGAAAAACTGATGCAATGACTAGGCTGAAAACACTCAGTAACATGCGCTGGTTCCCTCGGGGGTCACTAGAACTGGTGTAAAATTGCTGAGCACAAGCACTGCTAACTGAACCAGGAAGGCCCGTGTGATTGACACGCTGTGGTTGGCCCTTAAGTATTATCCGCCGCGACTCTGTTCACTGTTCTCCCAGTGTCCTTCATTCTCTGACAGCTGATGGTCAGTGTGTTTACACTGCGTGTTTGCGATTTGCTCTTGCAACCTCCTTGGCCCTCGATTTGAAATTCAGCTTTATCTTCAGCAATGACAATTAAAGCTGTCTGTATCTGTCCTGACCGGGGCTGGGAGCTGTAGCAAGACGGCTGATGGACAGAACTTTAATTAAAGGAGCCTTTCAGCAATGACCATTTAGAGCTCTGTACTAAGATCAGTGAGAGCTGGCAGGTTTAGAAACAGACCTACAGCTTATATTCTCAATCAGGACATTAAAATGTTTTTTTCTCTAGGATGTTAGTGCAATTCCACACTGGAGTTCATGCATCCTTCATGCATTTGCCCCCCCAAAAGAAAAAAAAACGAGGTCACCCAAAATCACTGTCACAGTACTCTGAAGAAAGATGAATCACCAAGAACAGTTATGTAGATTTGTGTATCATTCTAGGTTCAGTGGCAAAATGGAGTCCTGTGGTATTTTGTACTTACAGAATAAAGTGTTCCTCAAATATTAAAAAGACTTATATGTTAAAAGCGATATAACCTTGGCCTCCCAACTTCAACGTGCTACAGTCACCAATTTTGACACATTTAACTGCAACTTTGTTGTGCAAGATTAGTGACATGTGCACGATTGTGCGTGAGTGTGCTTGCATGAACCGCTGCTTCTGTCAGCACAATCAAATGTGATTGTCTGCAGCAAGGCATTTTGTATTTTTGTCACAAAGCCATTGATGATAATTGCTTTTGACTGTGTTACCAGCATCCCGCTGACCACCGCACTCCTGTCAGCACCGAGCCTACTGCAGAAACATGATTTCTGATTACAAGGGTATTTATGATGATGATGATGATGATAATGACAGCTGGTTTGGATGACGTAAGGTGTGAACAGGTAGGCCACGCGGTTCCCCTCCCACTCCGACTAGAGCTGTCGTTTTCTCTCAGCCCTTGGGTTATACACGGAAACAGTTTTCCAGTGGCCCGGCAGCTAAGTATTGGCACAACAGGACCTCTGCTAATGTGTGTCATTAAAGAAAGCGCATTTCCCACAAGGGCTGTCGTCATTGGGTTGCCTCATTTGCCTGCCTGGGAGCACAGCTAGGAGATCCAGTACCATGGAACTCCTTCAATCTGTATGTAAATTTCACTGGGGATTACGGCGTGCAGTTGATGAGCTGGAGCAGAACACTGGCAGCTCTTAGTGCAAACAGATAGAGGGAGAGAGAGAGAGAGAGAGAGAGAGAAACATACTCTTTTTTATCTCCTTCTTTGAGAGGAGCCTCTGGAAGCCAAGAGCAAAAGTCACAGTTTCCCCATACACGCTATAGAAGAATTGAAAAAAAACTGACGACCACCCAAGGACATTTTGTCCTAATTAAAATCATTAGCATTGTGATTATTAAGAGTTCAAGGGTGAGGATAGGGAGCCAAAAAAAAGACATTTGCTAAATGTAAAAAAAAGGGAGAGCACAGCAAAGTAAAAATAGCCTAAAAGAAAGAAACAAAGAGTCTAAATGACCTGGTAGACCTGGTAAGGGTTTTCCTCACTTAATAATTATTCCTGTATCCTTCAAGCTAGTTGGAACTGAAAGTTAAAAGCTAAAAAAAATGTAAATGATGCATCAGGTTAGGTTTGATCTTTTACTGCTGCACAGTGAGGCAGATTTCACCAAGCCACAGCCATCAGCCTCTGCCTGAATACTGCAGTACAGCATGGCTCTGTATGACTAACCACTCTTTTCTTTTCTTTCGTTCTTTCTCTCTTTCTCCATTGAGTTACATGTCCCACTGCTGAGCTGCCAGTGATCCAGACCCCCTCTGCACTCTGTTCCTGTCCGAACCTCGTGGTGACTCCGCCCCCGGTTGATGATGCTTCAAACAAATTCATGAATACACTCCACACTACACAATAAACATCCTCAACCACACACAACACTAACAACCCAAATGAGGATGAGGTTCTCTGTTAAATCTGGTTCCTCTCAAGGTTTCTTCCTGTTCTCAGGGAGTTTTTCCTCACTGTCACCGTCGCTTCGGCTCAACAAGAAACAATTAGGACCAAACTGATTTTCACTTAATACACACATAAGTATTATGTAAAGCTGCTTTGAGACGATGACAAATTGAAAAAGCGCTCTACAAATAAAATGGAATTGAATTGAATTGTATTCAATAGGAAGCAGACTTGAAGGCGGACACGAACCATCAGCCTTTGAGAACAGTGTTACTTGCGTTCTCAGAAAGCAAATTGTAATAAACATGGACGTAAAATAACATTAGTTCACCGTAGCAGGTTTATGTACTAGATAGGGCAACATTCATTATTTAATCACTTAGTAAACTGCTAAAACCAGTAATCGCTTTTTTCCCTTGACTAACATACAAAAGAAAATCTTGAAACAGATTTTTACCAACAGCATGAAACTGAGAAAACTTACTGGATAAATGCATATGGACACCTGATCATCAAACCCATATGTGTTTCTTCTGTTTCTTATTCACAACTCTCAAAACACACTTGTCTAGATTGCATGTGTCCACTGCAGGAAGACGATTTTACTGAATTATGTTACATATTACAATATACAAGCAAAATGTACTGTGACACCTGACATTTCCAGCCACATGTGGTTTTTCTTCTAACTGTGAACACACTGTTGGAGAGACACACAATCATATAGGATGTCTTTGGATGTTTCGGCATTCCATTTTCGCTTAACCAGGAAACACAAAACTATTCCAGCTTGACAATGCTCATGTGAGTAATACAAGCTCCATGAGAACCACGAGGCTCCAGGGAAGCTCTTGCGTGGGCTTCAGCATAGCTCTGAGCTTTTCCCAATGGAACATCTTTGGGACGAATTGCAACACTTATTGCTTTCCAGGCCTCCTCACTCCTCACCCGCATTAGTACCTATAACATCCGTAGCTGAATCTCCAAAAAGAACACTCCAAATATAGGGGCACATCTTCTCAGACTAAATGTGGAAAACACAAAACAGGTGTATGATTGTCTTAAAATCAGGCTATGCTGTTTAAAGAGAGCGCTGACAATAAACTACATTTCCCACAATGAATACGACTATCGATACTACGTTAATCCCGGAGTGATGGCATCCCACCTCTAGATTGCAGTGTATCACATCAGTGTTTACCGAGGGCAAATTTCCCAACAAGCGAAATTGAGAAATTACTCCCAAAATGTCCAGGAAAAATTGATGCAGATGGGAGGCACATCCAAGAAAGATAGGAAAGAATTATTTGTGCTTCAAGGAGAAAAAACAGTATGTCTTTTGTGTTACGAAGCGTGTGTTGCTCATCAAAGCGTATATACTGTCTTATAGTTACAACTGGCCCTTTGAGAATGAGTTGACAATGAGTTTGACGCCCCTGGTATATACAGTAGTGTATCTGTGAAGAGCCCGTGCTACTCATTTTACCAACACGAGGTATCTGTTTATATTTAGCATAATAGTAAGACATTATTGTGTAGATGCATGTCAATAAATCACACTGTAGCCCTGGTGGGTGGTGAAACTGATTGTTCATGCTGAATATAAGATCGCATATAAGATAATGAAGTGTAGCAACACTGGTCTGAACTTCAAAAAAATTCCACTCACAGAGTTGGCTCTGGGTTTACTGGTACCAAAAAAGAACCCACTACCATGACACCACTGTTGTTTGCTCTGGTTAAGAGGACAGTCATAAATGATGTATCCATTACATAGTAATCTTCCGCAAGTTGATAAAATGATCTCAAGTTCTGTTCTCAGTTCCGGAGAACTTTCGATTTCGACCCCCAAAGAGACTCACTGCAAACTTGTGCTTAAGTCTACACACTAATATTGTTTAATACACACAGTATGGAGGCAGTCAGGTGCGCCAGTGTGTTAAACCCTTATAGTCTTGTGTTCTTTATTAATACCGTGCAGATAATGTAATCAACATAGCAGACTCCTGGTCATGCCCGAGCTGTTAGCAGAAGCCCTGTAGCTTTGAATTAGTCAGCAGCAGCTCGTGTAATCCAATAACCGTGACCTGCGTGAACTACATCACATGACCTCAGCCTGACGTGTCACGCGACTTATGCCGAGTAAAATAATGACATATCTCATGATGATCATTCATGGAATATTTAAAAGCACTTAGCGTAGTATATTATTAGAGGTATGTGGTATTTCAGAGACCTCAGTAGCACAAGGAAGAATGTTTGTGCACTGTGAAACGTCCGTAACACCCAACTAAATGCAGCAGGACTAGCGAGGAGCACTTCCACTTTCTTAAGCGTGATGAGAGTCAATTTCATTTCCTACTTGTCAAGTGACATGGCAGCAAATGGAAATAAAAAAGAGGAATTGCGCACTTGCTAAAAGGATAGTGCAAAGACAAACACACACACACACACACACATACACACACATACACATGTCTGTTAGACACACAACTTGACCAGCAAAAGAAGCTGTCTAAAGACTAATTTGCTTGGATAAAGTTGACGATTAGGATAACTGGCTACTCTGTTGCGAGTGCAATGACAAGCAGGTTGATTTGATGATGTCATTCTTAATTAAATGAATACTCGAAGAACCACACAAAGGCCAAACCTATTCGTCTGGGCCGGGAACGCAAAGAACTCACACATTTATACACATGCACAGTGTCATACATTTTTCATTAAATATACACCTTTATTTTTACTTACTAGCAAACTTTATTATTAGCACCCTGGAAATGTCTTTTTTCCTGACACTTCATTGTCACTCTAGTTTCACCAGTAAAAGATAATTATACTATGCAGGAGGGGGTTTTTTTGGAACAGGGAGAAAAGTCACAAGCTGTAGCAGGAAGTGATGCGAAGCCAGCCACTTACCGCAGGCACCAGCAACTTGTTGACTTCCTCCACGGCTCGTTTGAGCTTGATCTCAGCACGGTTCTGAGCATCTTCTACCGTGATCAGGACGTGCAGGTCTTCGTTCAGGTGTTCCCAGTTGGGTTTGCCTCTGTTCTGCTCCTCCTGGAAAGAAAAAAAAGCCAGGGAGGTTAATGAATTGTCTCGTGTATTACATGGCGCTGTGTATGAATCAATGGAAGCTGACATTAAACTTTTAGATCAAAGTGCACGCAGGGTTTGCTGTTTAAAGGCTAACATCCTGCATTGTACTATACTCCTAGATCTCCACTGCTCAAGGCTGAAACAATGTGCATTGTTTTCACTTCTCCGGCCGAACCAGCAAGAATGCGACAGGAAAGGACATGGAAATAAACACAAAATGAAACAGAAAAAGGTACTGTGACTTTGATCTGATTCAAGACGTTGTACATGTCACGGTGTAATGCGCTCATATACAAAGGAAGGCACAAACAGAAGCTCGTAACACAGAAACGGCAGGAGCTTCCACAGCTGCCGGAGTTAAGGCGCAAACAAAACACTCACTGCCTTCCTGTTTACAATATTCCCAATCAGTCCGACAACACTTACTCAATTACGGACTAAATTCCAGAACGCTACAATCAGAGAAATTTGAATTCACCAGCTGAAGATCTGGCAACACTGCGTAATTGATAGGAAATAGAACTGTGGTTAAAAAATGTAGGAGTGCTCTCCTCGTGCCAGGCTTTTTTTTGCCTGCTCCCTGCATTGCTCTCTGCTTGCCTTTCTTTATATATATATATATATATATATATATATATATATATATATATATATATATATATATATATAATTTTCCCAGATGAAAAAAACACAAATAAAACAAGATTTGATTTATGCAATAATCAAACATGCAAAAAGTGCTCATTTTTCTCCTCGTGCCGGGAAAATGGGAAATCCACGCTGCCGTCTGTGCCGCCGCATTTTGCCTGCTGATTTTCATTAGGGCTCCATTGTTGGGCCTGTACGTCTGATATGACGTGGGGAAAATATTGCGGCATTAACGTCGTCAGAAACGCTCAATATGATTTATCATCTGACGCTGAGGCACCGTGCTCATATTAGGTCACTTCCCTTTTTCTCGCCATTCATCAGTCCGTTTTTCCGCTTGGCTGATTTACTCGGCTTTGCTTGGTTTTGACAAGCACTAAAAATTGATCCTCTGTGCCTGCCTGTCACAGCCCAGCCGCCTGTCTATAGCCACCCGCTCGATAACTCGCGACGAAGAAGCTCAGCAAAAGATGTCCAGACTTGTGTGCGAGTGCCAATTGTAAAGGGGTTAATGCTAGGTCTTTTTGTCGACTTGTCTGCTTTTTCCGATCTGTCTGTCTGTTGTGAATGCGTATCTTTGAACACTTGTTTTTTTCCTCTGATTTCCGCACTTTCTCGGGCCCCGCGGGACACCCAAGTGACAGACTTGTAGCCAAGGTGACGCTGCCGTAACGGTCTGCATAGGAAATGTGTCCAGCTGCGTGGCTGTCCACTAACCTTTTGTTTACACATCCATTGCTTCTCTTTGTCTGCGACCCACAGTCCCGTCCCTCCCTCCCTCCCTCCCTTTCTCCATCCGTTTCTAACTAGCCATCCAGTAGCTGTACAGTGGCCTAATCAATGTCGATAAATCCTGAGACGCGTCCTTTTTAATCTTCGGAGAGGCAATTATGTCATCCTGAGGACATACCCTACTGCTGAAGCCTCAACTAATATCACTGCTGCCTAGACAGGATGGGGTCGAGAACTAACTGATTAAACACACACAGACACAGGGAAAATGTGGGATCGAAATGAAGAAAAGAAGACTGATATGATATATATATATATATATATATATATATCTATATATATATATATATATATATATATATATATATATGATGGGGGGCACGGTGGCTTAGTGGTTAGCACATTCACCTCACACCACCAGGGTCCGGGTTCGATTCCCGTCTCGGCCATGTGTGGTGTGTGGAGTTTGCATGTTCTCCCCATGCCTCATGGGGTTTTTCTCCGGGTTCTCCAGGTTTCCTCCCCTCCCCTCCAGGTCCAAAAACACGCATGCAGTAGGAGTTGTGTGTGAATGTGTATGAATGTGTGTGTGTGTGTGTGTGTGTGTGTGTGTGTGTGTGTGTGTGTGTGTGGTGGAGTCCTGCGATGGGTTGGAAGATCGGATAAAGCGGGTAGAAGATGAATGAATGAATGTGTATATATATATATATATATATATATATATATATATATATATATATATATATATATATATATATTATTTATGAACATCAAATTTCCACATTGAGTCCCTATTTACTGTTATAGATTTTGGCGTGTTCTTGTGGAGATTTGTGAAGATTCACTCTGCCACAAGGGTGTTATTAAAGTCAGATACTGATATAGGGAAAATGGGTCAAGGCATTGGACTTCAGATCCAAATGTCATTAGTTCAAACCTACCCAACTCCTGAGCAACCCAACAGTATAAGACAAAATATAAGTTTCTCTGGATATGAAATGGGAGGCCTGGGGTGAAATCAGAATTTCCGATTCACCCCACATGGGTTCAATAGGCTTAAGGTCAGAGCTCTATAGAAAGAGATCTTCCACTCCAACTCTTTGTGCACGGAGAGCAGATTCGGGTCTCCTAGTTCAAATAAAGGGAAAATGTAATGCTGCCACATCCAAAGATGTTATAAACAATTGAGCACCTCCAACAAAGTTTGTTGTCCAAATCGGTTTGTCTGTATAGTGTATTTTACAGCAGGTGGTGGATTGCAGGTTGAGGGTTGAGAGAAGAAGGAAGGAAGGTTACGCTCCGAGACGCCGGCAACACAACAATTGTGTAAAAGCCTCAGTGCATCTAAGCTCTTTGTCAGAGGATTTAGAGAATAGGACAACCCAGAGTTCTTTCTTACTCGTTACTCACAGCATTCTAGAATCCTTTTATCAATAAACATCACTGGAACACATATATTAATGTTTACATGCACTCACACACAAACACACGCACGCGCACACACATATACACACTCCTTTGAATTCACTTTCCTCAAATCTTTTCTTTATTCTGTTTCTTGCTGAGCGACTAATAAAGATGGACGGAACAGAAATGACACTGTTGAATTATGTATTTCCATTATGCGTGCTGTCCATTTGTCCTCATTCATATTGAGCTGAGACAATCCTTCATTTGAGTCTCAGGTGTCCTTGTTGGAGAAGATGCGGAGTGTTCGAGGACGTGCTGCACTACGGTAATTAAAGACGGGCTTGAAAATTCCGTGGTATACCGATCCTTAAAATTTACATCGCCAGACGACGGGCCTGTGGCTAACTCCTTGTTAGCAAAGTCACGTTCGGCTTCAAATACTAATTGAAGTTCGCCAAGGCTCATATAAACACTCGCACTCGATATACATCCACCGTCAGGAGTCAAGGGGGTTTGGAAATTAAAATAAACATTTGGCAATTGGGCAGTGGACACACACAGGCACATGCACACGCGCACACACAAACACTCAGTGCTGCTCGAAAGCTGACTTTTCTGTTGTTTTACCTTGATTTTCGCATTTTATCATCACCTGCTTTTTATAAATGAAATGTCAGATGTATGTTGATCAGTTGCATATGTTTGTTTTGAGGGAATTTTGTGTGTGGCCAAAAAACTACATGAAAGATTAAATAACTGTTCTATAAAAGTGAAGTGTACATGTGACTACAATCAGACATTTATGGAAGGAAGATGCCTCTGGTCTAAAAAAAAAAAAAAGAACAAAAAAGCTGCCCGTTCCAAATCAGAGGCGTTTTGGAAGTCCATTCTTAGGACAGATGAATCAAAAATATCGATTTTTTAGGTCATAATCAAGGCCGCCATGTTTGGCGAAAAGCCAATACAGAATTCCAGGAAAAGAACCTCCTTCCAAAAGTGAAGCACGGTGGTGGAAGTGTGAAGGTATGAGGTTGCTTTTCCGCCTCTGGTCTTTGAACTCTCAGATCTATCAACAAATTGTTGAAAAGAATCTCCTGCTATCAGTCAGAGAAGCTGAAAATGGGTGATGCATCAAGACAAGCATTTAGACAAATCCACCAGGCTTAAAAGAAAGAAGATTCACACTATTGATTGGCCGAGGCCGAGTCCGGATCTTAATCCAAATTAAACGTTTTGGCTACACCTGAAGCAGGCGTTTCATGCCAGACGTCTTTTGGGATAAATGTGAAAACTAACTGCCCCCGAGTCCTCCTGCTCTCACTTTCATCAGTACCTGACTTTACTAAATCCAGTGTGGCTGAATGAGCAAAAAATCTAGTGGAACATCTTCCCTGAAGAGTAAAGCTAATTATTAGAGCAAATGGGGACTAAATGTGTAAATGGGATATTACATGAAAATCTTATAGTTTGGTGTCCATAAACGTTGGATATGAAGTTTATTTATAATGTGATTGTAATTTCATATTTTTATATTTTATAGCAAAACATAAATACAACAATAAAAAAGACCAATGACTGAAAATAAAAATTATGCAAATATCGTGAGAGGCTGATTTCCTTTATTGGGTCATTATTGGGTTTATCCGGATCAATATCAGCAAAGTCTGAAGACATTGATGTGTGTGTGTGAGTGTGTGTGTGTGTGTAATCACTCAATCTTTTGTTTGGGCATCTCCATTAAACTTCCGAAAGAGATTTAGAAAGACGATGAGAGTCTATTTGGTTCAATTTTCGGATGCGGCGTGAGATGTCTTTAAAATGAGAGCGGGATGGATGTGCACGGCTGTGTAAAGCCTTGCCTTGGGTGTCTGCAGAAAATGAAACTGCTGCCAGATGCCATCTCTCCTCGCATTAAAGTTGTGCTTTAGGCAAGCATAAGACAAAAGAAACGCAATTGCATTGCGATAGCATCAATAATTGTGTTACAAGTCTGGTTATGTGCAACTGATGAGGCGAAGGTGTGCTTTTGAAGAACGGGCCGTTAAAATATTTCTAGAATGCTTTTTTACTGTGTTTTGATTGGAAATACCTCAAGATGCGTGTATAACTTGTATAATCCGCAGATTCGTTGTACCTTCTTGTGCAATGACATTCATTCATTCATTCATTCATTTTCTACATTCATTCATTCATTCATTTTCTACCGCTTTATCCGATCTTCCCTCGGGTCACGGGGAGCCTGTGCCTATCTCAGGCGTCTATGGGCATGAAGGCAGGATACACCCTGGATGGAATGCCAACCCATCGCAGGGCACACACACACACATTTACACACACATTCATACACTAGGGACAATTTTCCAAGGTGCCAATCAACCTACCATGTTTTTGGATGTTTTTGGACCGGGGGAAACCGGAGAACCGGGAAAAAAAAAAACCCCTGAGGCACGGGGAGAACATGCAAACTCCACACACACATGACCGAGACGGGAATTGAACCTGGATGATGGCGGTGTGAGGCGAACGTGCTAACCACTACGCCACCGTGCCCCTTGTGCAATGACAATAAAGTTCTATTCTATTCTGTTCTATTTACGATGTTATTAGGCATGAGAAGCATATGTACACATTAGAATATTAAACACAGCGAACATTTTACATTTGCACATTTGGCAGACGCTCTTAAAGACACTTACTGAGCAATTCAGAGGTTAAGGGCCTTGCTCAGGGCCCATAGTGGAAAGCTTTGTTTGGGGTTTGAACCCAGCTTTCGTAAAGTCACACCTTACAGGGCTATACCTCCCTATTTTAGCACCTAAAGACACCTGAAAGACAGGATTCTTTGTTTTCAGCAAACACACCACAGAGACACACCACATTCAATCAGATCGCATTTGTAATGTGGTTATTACTATAAAGCTACCAATGTTTATTGGTGAAACTACTATATGCAAAAAGTAGAATTGACTTAAATTTATATCACATAAGTCATGAACACACACATTCATATGAATTGTATGAAAAATAATGGCCACTATACAGTACTTCTGTGTATAAGAATAATAAAGATGAAATGAAGGGTGAAGAAGATCTATGTAGACCAGAGCTGTGCATCTGCGATTTTCAATGCATAGTCAATGATGTGGTACATTAAATACGAATACGAATATGAATGAGCAGCCACAGATGTGATGTGACACGATTTCTCCCCATCGATACGATTTCAATGCGATTCAACACAGTGCGTCGCAATAGAAAAATATGGTGCTGTGCAATTCAATGTGGTACAGATAGTTCACTTTTATTTCTTTGGTTCAGACAGACTGCAAACCATCAAAGTACAGTACTTAATTGCCTTCTGACTTCCAACACATGCCCTTTTTAAAAAGGCCTTTTTAGCACAAAAAGATAAAAAGATGAAATAAAACCAGACATTCTTTTTCTCCAGGAAGATGCAGCTCTAACGCTGACATGTTACTTTTTTATATTCTGTGTAAAGACATGACTCTGTCTCCATAGTGTTGTCATATGTCATACTCTCATATTGATCAATAAAATATTGTCACTAATTATTAGTCACTTTCTAAATAATTAAAGTGCATTTAATAGGAATTATATATATATAACCCGGAGAAAACCCCCCTGAGGCACGGGGAGAACATGCAAACTCCCCACAAAACACACACATGGGCGAGACGGGAATCGAACCATGGCGAATGTGCTAACCACTAAGCCACTAACCACTAAACTATAGCTATATATATATATATATATATATAAATTTATATATAAATATCAAATATATATATTTTATTGATGCAAATATGTTACAAAAATTCTTGTCAAGCTTGCCAGTTTGTATCCAACACACTTTTTAAACGGATGTATCACATCGTTAACTTTTATGCCCATGCACCAATGCGAATCTGTGAATCTTATCATCACTACTGCAGAGGTTACGTACTATTTGAGCGAGGAGCTGAGTTACCATGTACTTAAACAAACACGCTCAAGCACACATGTGAATGTTTACACTTTGCAGACGAGAATGTTCAAATGACCCCCCCTCTATGTCAAACGCCCTGGCAGTGTGCGCTGTGAGGGGCATGACCGTGCACACACAAACTCGCACACGCATGCACGGACACACGGTCGTGCAAAAACACACGGGATGGACATGCACACACAAAGGCTGAGATCCGATACGCCGGCGACCAGCTGCGCTCCGGCAGAACCGATCCAGATGTGGGAACGGAGCGTGAGATGACAACGGCAATGCGCACTTGTTTTATTTTTCTGCCTGCTCCCACTCAGCACCACGCAGCATGACCTTTGATAACTATCTCTGCAAGAGTCACTTGTCTAAATACAGGTCCAAGCCTTGCCATGCAAAACCTCTCTCAAATCATTTCACTTACATGTGGGGATGTTGATCAAATGAGATGAAGCTTACACTCATAATGCAGACAGCTACATATCATGTTATTATTACAGTCAGCGTCGGATATGCCAGAGAAGTAAATTACACACACACACACACACACACACACACACACACACACACACACACACACACACACTGTGGCTACCCATATGCAAAGTCTGAAAGTGTGTGTGTTTACCCAAGTGGTCATAGAGTCTGGTAATAGACTATGGACATAACCCCTTACTCTCAGACCCTCCCAGACCCCCCACTGGCCAAGAGAGATAGAGACCCAGCATGTAACACTCAATCTGGCGTTTGACTGGGACAGGAGCCCTGGCAGGAACACTAGAATCAGCCCACATGCAATCCGAGGCCAAGGACAATGTTTGAACACCTGCCTAAAACTCTCAGCTGCAGCGGGAGGGTTGGGGGGGGGGGGGTCACTTCAGATGGGCCCCACAAAATTTCTGGACCAAACCAGACTTACACGTGATGCTCATTCCACTCCTCTATACTCGTATACAATAACTGAGCAGGATTTGATTGGGATTTGATTTATTGTTTTACAATTCAGCAAGTGAACTTAATGCTTCTGTTAAATATTGTAGTATTTCTGAATGTACAAATGAATGAACATTTGTAATGGAAAATGCGAAGAACTTGACTCAATATTCATGCGCTAAACATGGAGTAAAGAGCAAAAAGATTGCTATCAGAGGGACTGCAACATTAGCAATGATGTGTGTATGATTTGTGCATTTATGTATGTAAGGTAGGTGCTTACCTTTTTCTTATCTCTCATGGAGCCTTTGCCTCTCACCATGATTTTACATCCTGTTTCAGCCTCCAGCTGCTTGGCCGTAAGTCCCCGCGGCCCAAGGATCCGACCCACAAAATTAAACTGCAACACATAAACACATGCAAAACTCAGTCGTTTGCCCATAAATGCCATTATATATATATATATATATATATATATATATATATATATATATATATATATATATATATATATATATATGTATATTATATTATATATAGATAATATTACACACAGTATTAATGTTAAAAAAGAAATAGGAAATACAAATGATCTGTTTTACAACGTGTTATCCCCATGGCATAAGAGACGGTGCAAAATGTTCTTCTCATTTTTCGACCTCATACATTTTTCAGCATTGGAATACCTCTAAAAGCTTCAAAATCCCAAAATCACCCAATAGTTTGGTCAGTGGAGAAAATGAAACCGTATACGAACTTGATACGCGTTTTGGTTATTTAACTGAATCCTACGATAAAATGAAAAAGGAGGAAGAAAGTAAGCAGCAGGAGAATGAGATTTCCTGGGAGGCACCTTGTTCTAGCAAGCTGTCTGAGCGTTATCTCTGGAGCTCATCAGCCCGAGCTCCGACAATGGCGCTCGATGTGTGGTGAGTATGCCCTGCCTGCTCCGGGCCCATCACGACAAGATAAGAGCCACTGATCCTTCACCTGATCGATCGGGTATCAGAGCTAACCTGAGAGCTGTCAGTCAAAAAATCACAGGCCTGAACAAACGCTGATACATGCTGATGTGGGAATGGATTTCGGTGAAGGGTTTAAAACAACGCCAGACTCAAGTGGCTCTAACAGATAAACATAATTCGTTTTTTTTCTGTGGGCCTGCTATTTTCTGCTGTATATATTATCTGCTTTATAGTAGCTTATATGAGAAATTATTAATAATAATAATAATACTAATAATGAATAATAATGATGATAATGATAATAATAATGCTATGGGCACAGCGGCTTAGTGGTTAGCACGTTCGCCTCACACCTCCAGGGTCCGGGTTCGATTCCCGTCTCAGCCATGTGCCTCAGGGGGTTTTTCTCCGGGTTATCCGGGTTCCTCCACGGTCCAAAAATTTGCACGGTAGGTTGGAAAATTGTCCCTAGTGTATGAATGTGTGTGTGAGTGTGTGTGTGTGCTCTGCGATGGGTTCCATCCAGGGTGTATCCTGCCTTAATGCCCATAGACGCCTGAGATAGGCACAGACTCCCCGTGACCCGAGGGAAGATCGGATAAAGCGGTAGAAGATGAATGAATGAATGAACGAATGAATAATAATGCGGATAATAATGATAATAATTATCATGATAAAACATTTTCCATGGTTGCTTTACATGCCCCTCAAGGACTCCTTAGCTAAAGATAAAACACACAATACAACTAATAATAAAAGTGATATGATATATGAAATGATACATTTTTCCAACGAGTTTTGAAAGTAGAAATTTCTCATGTAATTCGATAAAAATACCACAAAGAATCAGTGAGCAAAAAAAAATGCTTTCGTGGTATTAAATGAATCACGCTTCATTCAGAATAGATGATTTCACATAAATAGACGATTTTACACCTTTTTTTATATGCCACAATCTCTTCCTCGGTCTAAAATGAATTCCATTCATCAAAATAGCTCAGTCGATAGGACTTCTAACAAATGATGTGGTGAGGCAATGGGCTGCTACAAAATCCTAGTTTACACCAAACTTCCCTGTTCTAATCAATAGTCCTTCAAGGCGTGATTTATCAATCCTTTTGATATTCCGATTCAATTATGTTTTTACATGAGTAACTCGGTGCATAATCGACTACTTGTAAAACCGTGTTTTTTTTTTTTTACCCCTGTTGCATATTACATGGGCATGATATGAATAAAAAGAAGCAATTAAACTCTGCTTCAAGGCACAAAAAGCAAACGTTCTGGAATTTATCAGCATACAAAACCTTGGAGCGGAAGAAATATGATTGTGCATCTCATACTCGCTGTACGATTTGATTTTACTCACCAGCAGGTGATCCTCTCTTCATTTCATGATGGTCGCCTGACTTATTCCCATGCTCTCCAAAAAAAAAAAAACGCTTATGCATGCTAAAGTTATCAGTGCAAAGCAGAAAATATTCCTTTCTCAGTCTTATGCGGATTTTCAAGGTGCCCTTGGTGGGACGGAAATCAGAGGGATGCCTAGAGGAGCTCCAGGAGGTCTTCGTTTTTATATGTAAGGCTTTGTTCATGCACAGGTGGAGGCAAATTTGCAGGGACATATAGTTCAGCATACCTTGTTATAGTATCTGTGTACATCTCCCTGAGTGAAAAATGTCCCCGAGGTGTGTGAGTCCTTCATGAAAAATCAAAAAAATCAAAAAAGGCACGCATGTGAATCACTAGCCAGTCAGGTTTGTTAAATGAATCGTATTTTCATGTGATTGTGTGCGCAGACGGACAATGAGGGCGAAGAGCCTGCAATGTTCCCCGGGCAACGTGCAACATTTACATCTTTTAATGCTTGCACATATTCTGCATGCACAGAACAATTCCCCGTACTCACTGAATAAGGGTTTACACGGCA
The DNA here is from genome assembly GCA_030449085.1 of Kryptopterus vitreolus. NCBI lineage: Eukaryota > Metazoa > Chordata > Actinopteri > Siluriformes > Siluridae > Kryptopterus > Kryptopterus vitreolus. The sequence goes on from JACRUU010000014.1 coordinate 1,202,531, forward strand.
TTTTCGGGAGGATATCACTCAAATTGTGGTTTATTCAAGTAATGATCCATACCAAGTGCTGCGATTCCGTGGTTTTCTCCTCAGTACAAGATACTAGGAACAGGATCAGAAAGAATGACAATATTTCTTAGATAAGCTTGTTTAAAAGCTTCATTAGATACCTTGGTTAACATATAGTATACAACTAGTATACAACCTAGTATACAAACTGTATCTAGTATACAAACTGGTTCAAATGTTAAGCTACCAGCATTGTGGACGACATCACCATCCCTCACACACACTCTTTACACTACTAACATCAGGAAAGAGGTTCTGAAGCATTCGGGCTCTCACAACCAGATTATGCAACAGTTGTTTCCCTCAAGCCATCAGGTTTCTCAAAGCACTGAACTAATGTGGAACTGGACTACAGGACTCACACACACACACACACATTAACACACACACACCATCCAAACAGCATTCCATTGCTCTATTTATCTGCCTCTTTACTGGCCTTTACATGTTTATTGTATATACTGCTCTCACTGACAGTGTTACTGTTTACATGCACATTTTTCACATCCACTTTTTATTACTGCCGCTGTATTTGTTCATTTGCACACCAGACAAACTGTGTTACAATGTTTACAATACTTTGCACAGTGACGGTCGTTGTTGTGTTTTTTTTATCTTATTTTATTTTATGTTGTGTAATGTTGTTGTTATGCACTGTCTCGTGCTTTGTGTAGCACGAGGGTCCAGGAGAAACGTTGTCTCATTTCACTGTGTACTGCGTCAGCTATATATGGTTATAATGACAATAAAACCTCTTGACTTGACTTGATGTCTCGTCCCTAACTGTATTCCAATAAACATATTTATTCTAAACTACTGTAAGCTAAATCAGTCTAATGATGGGCTTGCGTGTTGGGTGGCTCTTGGGTGCTGCCAAGCAAGCAAATATCTGTAATTATATGTCTTTGTGCTATCAATTTCTCATTAACTGCTATCATTTTACAGTCTCTGCACAACATAAATGCAAGGGAGAATGTTGAGGAAGCTCAATCGGGATGATTAAAACCATTCCGTTCCGGCAACAATTTCATTTTAGCACAACTTTCTACTTTTATTTAAAGAAATAAACATAAAGATATCAGTAAGATATGGCTGCTTGACACAACAAAACTAACTTTGCTGTGGATAACAGCAGCATTAGACTGTCACCATTGCTATTTCCACGTGCTTTCCACCTACACAGCATCCTGAATTTCACAATGACAAATCTGTCAGCGAGCTCTTCACGCTGTGCTTTGGCCATGACTTATGCTACTAACAGGTTCGTTGAAAAAAAACCTGAATACAGGAAGTGTAATAATAAAAAAAGAAAGATAATAAAATAAAATGAATGTGAGGAAAGAGAAACGGCTTTTCCTGTCACAGAAAAGAGACCTGTCTAATTAATTAAGAATTTTGTAGCAAATGTACAGACTTTCTAGGGATTTGTGCCATTATGTTTAACACAAGATATTTCCTGTTTCAATGCACTTGAAGCGACGGAGCAAACGCAGCGTACAGCAGAGTTTGGGTCAATAATGGCCGGTGAACAAATTAATATAAAATATATGCATTACACATTACAATAAAAAAAAAGATATACGAAGGTAAAAGCTACCAAAATGAAATACTTGTCCAGATAGTTAAAAAAAGGACACATGAGGTGGAGAAAAGTAAAAAAATGTCATTATCATCCAACTTTTTCAAGCGCAATTTAACAATGTGATGTAAACTGCATTTTACCAAATGTTGGGAAATATCATGTTTAAAGGGCCATGTAAAAGTATCTGCCCCTCCTGTACATATTTGTGCATTTGTCACACTTAATTGTTTCAGGTAATCATACAAAGGCAAATGGTACCTCACACCAACTGGCCCTTTGTAAAAAAAAAAAAGACTAGATTACTAAAATTTAATTAACGACACTACGGTGTGACATTTTAGGAGAGAAGAAAAAATGTGTTATTGAAAATGTATCAGCCTGGAAAGGGTTACAGATCCAAGTATGCTTCAGAGAGAAAGGTCGTGCCAATGCCAACCAATGCGAACATAATGGCTCGTCTCATATTCGACAAGAAATACTTTCTTGTCACCTCCATCCCTTTTGATATAATGTTCGGTGAGTCGAACATGAAAAACAGCTACATCTAGTATAATCAGTGTTAACACAGTGTTCCGCAATCAAACATGGCGGTGTGTGTGTGTGTGTGTGTGTGTGATGCTGGGGGAATGCTTGGCAGTGCCAGGGCCTGGGCGACTGGCCATAATTGATAGAACCATGAATTCTGCTCTCCACCAAAGAAGGAAAACCAATCAGTCAATCAAGTGGTGTTGGGTAATGCAGCGAGACCACGTTACAAAAGTTCAAGAAAACAGAATTCTGAAAGGAGTTTTGAAAGTCTGGACCCTACTGGATGCCATTCAATAATATTGGTATGATTTAATAAAATGACCGAAACTCATATATACAGAGCAAAATGTATATTTCAAGAATCAAACACGAGGCTAAATAAAGGGCAAAAAAACAGAAATAGGAAATATAGGACCTGCCATTTGGAATAAAATATCGATAAATGCAGACACGCACAGATCACCCACACACACACATACACACATATAAACGAATCATTGACAAAAATTCACTTTCATAATGACTATAATGGCCATAATCATGTTAAGAAATACTTATAAGAAATACTTCGGTGAGATTTGCATCTGTGTGAATGCCGCTGATGAAATATCATTACTGCACCTGGCCTGTGAATAAAAAGGAGCCAATTCACAAGTCTTTTCACAAAACAGTTCATACAGCATCACCCACTAAACCTCTCTCCTGAAAGACTGAATAGCGAATGAACCAAAGGAGCTAAGGCTTTTGGATGAGAACCACACGGATATATACATGCAAAATGGATCCAATTACACACACAGCCACACAGACACGGACTCACACACATTCTGCATTACTCACACACTTCGTGCACGTCCAAAGCCTATGTGACAGCAGCGACTACTCTACCTGAGTGGATGTATCACTTCTCTACCCCTCCTCGCGCTCCAGCTGTCATCCGAGCTTTGATGCAACACACACACACACACACACACACACACACACACACACACACACACACACACACACACACACACACACACACACACACACACACACACACACACACACACAACACACACACACACACACACACACACACACACACACACACACACACACACACACACACACTCCAAAGCCCGGGCCTTTTGTGCTGGGTCTTCTCCTGCTGGGCAACACACACCACCTCTGCTGTGCTGACGAATGTCTCTGTGTATGTGCATGCATCTGTGTTGTGTGTGTATATATATATATATATATATATATATATATATATATCAATTTTCAACTTCTGCCCATCAGGTGGACGAGGGGCAACTGGAGGTGATATGCCAGAATGGATTCTAGAGCGTCAGCCTAGTGTATTTATGCACAAATTACTGTGTGTGTGTGTGTGTGTGTGTGTGTGTGTGTGTGTGTGTGTGTAGTTCATACAAAAAAAGCACAGTTGAGGCGTAAAGGCCTTATGTCGAACACAGATGTTGACTTAATTTTCAGATAAACTTCCTGCTGTTAGATATCTACTGTAGTGAATTGGAGCTGGGAGAGATTGGGATGGTATGAGGGTTATACTGTGAGTGAAAACCAGGAGCACCGTATGCAATAGATTCCGCAGTCATCTCTGCATGAAACACAACTCTATGCTGGTGCAAAAAAAAAAAAATTGCCCCTAACATAATATTTCACTCAAGGTGTATATAAAAAGCCCTAAAGGATCATTTCATTCTATTATTCCTACATGAGTTGTTCACAGTGCTAGGGAGATACCACTTCTAAATATAGAATTTCTCTCTCTCTCTCATATATATATATATATATATATATATATATATATGCGTGTGTGTGGTGTGTGTGTGTGTGTGTGTGATAATACTGTGTAACTGCTGTGTAACGCTGCTTTGAGACAATGTCTATTGGTAAAAGCGCTATACAAATAAAAATGAATTGAATAAATATAAATTGAACCTAAAATTAAATGTAGATACCTTACTGCAAAGGTTAAAAGTCCAATTCAAACATTACTTGAATAAAAGTCTGCGAGTATCTGATTTGAACAATACTTGAGTATTTGTCCCATAATGAATGCAAGCTGAAAGATGCACTGCTGTAGTCTTTAATACCACGACACGTTAATGATACGAGTTCATTTGAGAGCTTTTATTTCCTAATTTTATACCTCAACACTGCATCAAACAAGTCTGTCAAAAAAAGACAACATAATAAAGCAATCTTTAAAAAAAAAGGGATTTGGAATTAATAAATAAAATGACAATCACGTCACAAAGTAGAAGAACCATTAGGACCAATACATTTAAGATAATAATAATAATAACCGAATGTTCATAGCTGACTTGCTGAGGTAATGTAATTAGTAATGTTCTTTGTTAATTAATATATAGTGGAGTTAAAATCCATTGAATCAGAAATGTAGTTGAGTAGCGAGTAAAAGTTGCTCATATCTTTAATATTCGACAAAATTAGTAAGTAACCAAAGATTTATATAAGTACAGTAACAACGTACATTTACTTAAGTACAGCAATATTAACTGAAGGGGTAGATCAGTGGTTAAGGTGCCAGGTTACTGATCAGAAGGTCGTGATTTCGAGCCCTGGTATCGCCAAGCTGCCGCCCTAGGGTCCTTGAGCAAGGCCCTTAACCCTCTGTGCTCCAGGGGTGCTGTATCATGGCTGACCCTGCGCTCTGACTCCAGCTTGCTTACAAGCTGGGATATGCGAATAAATTGTTTCACCGTGCTGTAATGTATATGTGATAAATAAAGGCTCTTCTGTACTCAAATACATTTGAGATTTTGAAAACTTTGTTCTTTCTTTCCTCATGACAGCGAGCATGAATGAACCTAATTAGGCATTAAGATATTCAAGGTGAAGGGGCACGGTGGTTTAGTGGTTAGCACGTTTGCTTCACACCTCCAGGGTTTGATTCCCATCTTGGCCATGTGTGTGTGGAGTTTGTATGTTCTCCCAATGTCTCAGGGGGTTTTTGGAAAATTGTGCCTAGTGTATGAATGTGTGTGTGTGTGTCCTGCGATGGGTTGGTATTCCATCCAGGGTGTATCCTGCCTTAATGCCCATAGACACCTGAGATAGGCACAGACTCACCGTGACCCGAGGGAAGATCGGATATAACGGTAGAAGATGAATGAATGAATGACTATTCAAAGTGAATGTGATATCCAATATAGCCTTTTTAATAAAACATTCATACTTAAGAAGTGAACATAGAATAAGTGATTTTTCGGATACAAAGTGGCCAAATCATTTCTTCATTTTTGTTTCAACAAGCTTTACGAAAAATACAATTTGTTCAAAATGTGTTCTATTACTTAGGTTATAGTAGAGTATACAGTCATTTGTTCATCAGACTGTTGAAGTGGAAGCTCCATTTTACATTCACCTACACATGTACTATACTATATATATATATATATATATATATATATATATATATATATATATATATATATATATATATCATTCATTCATTCATCTTCTACCGCTATATCCGATCTTCCCTTGGGTCACGGGGAGTCTGTGTCTATTTCAGGCGTCTATGGGCATTAAGGCAGGATTCACCCTGAATGTAATGCCAACCCATCGCAGGGCACACACACACACACTCACATTCACACATTCATACACTAGGGACAATTTTTCAAGGTGGCAATCAACCTACCGTGCATGTTTTGGACCGGGAGGAAACAGGAGAACCCAGAGAAAAACCCCTTGAGGCACGGGGAGAACATGCACAAACTCCACACACACACATGGGCGAGACAGGAATCGAACCCGGACCCTGGCGGTATGAGGCGAATGTGCTAACCACCAAGCCACCGTGTCATCGTTGTCCCCCCCCCCCACACACACTAAACACCCTTGTTTAATTGGGATGATTCCAACATCCAGTGGAACATCGTCCCAGAAGAGCAGTGGTTATTAGAACAGCAAATGGGGATGTTCAAAAAACACATCTTAACATGGACTAATTGTACCTTTCATGCATGTCTTCTAAGTTTAATACACTTAATACAGTACATACTTACAGTACATGTCAATTTGTTGTGCCTTTTATTTTGTAAATTTGTAAGTGATGTCTTCCTCCAAACCTTTCCAAATTGTGAGAATTAGCCGATTAGCTGAAAGGTTTGACAGGATTTTTATGACACCATGGATAGAATACATTTATCCATCCTGTATATCACATCTTGCATAGTTGACGTGCGCTAGTTTTCCGGTGTAACACTCAACAATGATAATAGGGGAGTATTTGAATATGTATGTGTCTTGTTTAAAAGTGTGTGATAATGTGATTTCTCTGTGTCTAACCTCTGTGTCTAACCTTAACTGTCATACTGTTCTGTGATGCAGGCAACAGCTGTGTTTAGCACTGGGTCACAGGACACATTCTCTTCCCCTTTTCCAGCCTACGCACTGTGTCTGTTCACGGTGCTTTATTGCCCTGTCCAGGTCCACAGATCTTTTGGCCGGTTCCTTTTCAGCATGTCACCGCTGTCGTTTTTTTTCTTTATTATCTTACATTCAAAGGAAGCAATTTTGCCGTAGCACTACACTCAACACAACAGAACTTTTACGAACAATGCGGTTTTTCCCGCAGCTTGTTGCCTCCGACAAAGCTTTAGTCAACAAAATGTGTTTTTATTTTTTATTTTGAAAAGGAAACACATTCAGCTCAATACTTTCTCCCTGCACAGACATTAGTATTTACTGTTCCCAGCACCTCTCACACACAAAAACCCCGACAAAGAAAAATCATTAAGCTGTAACAAAATCTCTAATATCTGCTGTTTGAGACTCAGGCCTATTTACACGATCTGCACAGTGGAGATTATGCATGTTTTCCATCAACTACAATAAAACAGGCAGCAGGGACGTAATTAGGGCTGTTTAAGACAGCGCGCGCGGGCCTGCCAGAGAGCGCGAGTGATGGCATTATCTTATGAAGATAAACGAGCTGGCACGGCTAATAGGCAAATTAATTATTGCATGGCTTCAAATACCACTGCGCTCTGATTCCTTGCTGCAAGATGTCTTTTGTTTTCATTACGACGGAGAACAAGGGGAGGGGATGCAGGGCCAGCGAGACAGCCCTACTGCTTTACTAAAGGAGGAGTGGGGGAGACTTTCATATCGGAAACACTTGATTTCTCTGACATGGTTCAAGGGCTGGGTTTATCCTCCGACTAGTAGATCATATCATAGTACTTACAATAACAGTACTTAGGAGGGGTAGCTGATATAACTGGGCTAGCAGGAATAGCTACGACGAGTTGCTAAGAACAAAAAATGATTGTTTCACTGAACAATTGATAAACTTCAACAAACCACAGTGGTTACACTATTTGTTCTGCAGGAATGAACTCAAATCGTTTTAAAAATAAGTATTTCTTATATTGCATTTCCAACAACTCACTGTTAAAAGCACGATATAAATAAATAATTTTATTTTGTTGAACTAAACCAAACAAAAATGATATATATTTTTGACAAAAAAAATAGAGTGGGTTATTTTAAGCAGTTATAGAATTTACAGTGCATGTGTCTAATGAACACTACAAGAAATGCATTTTACTCCATCATCAACAAAATGTCTTCTGAAAAAAGCATTGAATTGAAAGGTTAAAAATCGCTCAACCCAAATACATTTGTTTGCATCAGAAACAATTCCTACACATTTTTTATTTATATGCAGACCTGAAAAAAAAGACCATATTTAACATCTATATTATATATAACATCGAATTATATCTATGTTTCAAACTATAAAAAAAAGTCCATTACAAAAAACAGTTTGTAAGAAAGATTTAGTGACTCACAATGTTTATACTCAGTGTCACTTTTACACGTTAAAATATGAATTCCCTGCCTATTTAAAACAACTTCCCACCTACTGCGTCCCCACCTGCTTTGACATGGGCCTGTGATGTCTCCAGAACGACAGCATACGCCCAGTGCTGAGCTGGCTGAGCATCGGTGCTGCCATTACGGATGTGTGAAGGGGACGAGGCCGAGCTGAAGGGCTGTCTCGCTGCCTCGTGCGGGTCTGAGGTGTTGTTGTGAACAGCCATCATGTCCTAATGAACCCTAATTAACCTTCATTAGCTTTGCAATGATCCAGAACGCGGGCGTTCCTGCCGCAGCATTCTCCCTGGTGCGCATTCCTGTTTATTAACGTCGGGAATAATGAGAGGATCCTCGCTCTGTGTGCCAGTCCTCACCTAATCACAGCTGAATGAATGAGAGAGAGGTGTGTGTGTGTGTGTGTGTGTGTGTGTGTGTGATTTGAGTATATGACCTTCTTTCTGTATAGGCTGCGATATGACTAACTCACATGAGAAAGGACTTTCACTTCACAGTTTCAGACCACTCGCTAAAAACTACAAATACATGTACACAGATACATTTGTACGTAAGCAAAAAAATGAAGTCGTATTAATCATGAGCAGCTGGTCCAGGACCTGCTGCCAATCCCCAGATTACGTCCAGCAGTTTAGCATTCATTAGGCCCTCGTTCGTCAGTGAGTTATGGGGCCATCCACTCAGCCCACTTCAATTAAAACAACGACACCTGGAGAAGCAGGGCAGCCGGCCAAGTCTTGCCTCCAATCCTCACAACATCGAAGACATTTCACACTACAGTTCACATGACATCGAGAACGGCGTCTCACTCAAATATGACGTCAGTACAGAGATTCGAGATAAAAGGTTTCTTTATTAAAAATACATTTGCAAATATCTTATATTGTCTCTTCTTAAACAGGGCAGTGTTTGATTTAAGCTTTTGTGACTATAAAAAAGAAATTAACGTTCAAATGAAAATTTGATATTCCAAAGAATACGGTCTCCTGACCATCACATCCATATAAGGTTCTCCCAGGTTTGTCACAATCTTGGACGACAGCCTAAAGGACCATGAGGTTACTGAATAACTTTCAGGATGGATTTGGACTGGAATTCCAATCAATAGTTTACTACAATGGCTCAGGACCACTGGTTACACTTCAAAGGTTATCACAGTACACCTCGAGAATGCTCGACTTTAGGTGGCCCTCAAATAAGGATCGGTCTTCAGGATCTTCCGAGCTGGCTGCACGAACTGCCGGTTTCGAGGTTCGCACTTCCGGTTTGGCGGCCACCTTGCTGCTTTTCCCACGTGACTCGTGTAACAGTGACTCGTTCCCGGATTATCTCACCAGCAAACCCCTGCTTATATATTTGGCCTTATATATTGAGTTTGTTTTTTGTAATTTTGGACTGTTTGGTTTCTGTTTTGCTCTGCCTTTGTTTCCTGGATTTTTGGTCTTTTTCCCCTGAACTGTTTTTGTATTTGGTTTTGCCTTGCCCCTGTGTTTGTTTTTCCTATCCTCATTAAAGACTATTCTTTTTTGAACCCTGGCTCGCACCCTGCATTTGGGTGCATACTAATAATCACCACCCGTCGTTGACATAGGTTCCATTTGGAGTCTGGTTCTCTCAAGGTTTCCTCCTCAGGCCAAACTTGACATTTTTCTTTCTACTTTTCACTCACGGCAAATGTACTATTACAAGGAACAAATATGTACATTCCTTTACAGCATTTATACCTCTCGACAATGGGAATGTCCACTGATAAAAGTGCTCTACGAATAAAAATGACTTCAATATATAATTCGTCATTATGTGTCAAACATCACTGATCACCCAGAGGTGGACAAAAACACAAAGCATGTAGTTAAAGTCGAGATACTGTACACTTGGTAAAATAATACGCTAGTCAAAGAAAAGTGCTCCATTTAAACCTTCATTCATTCATCTTCTACCGCTTTATCCGTTCTTCCCTCGGGTCACGGGGAGTCTGTGCCTATCTCAGGCGTCTATGGGCATTAAGGCAGGATACACACTGGATGGAATGCCAACCCATCACACACACACACACACACACACACACATTCATACACTAGGAACAATTTTGCAAGATGCCAATCAACCTACCGTGACCCTGGCGGTGTGAGGCGAACGTGCTAACCACTAAGCCACCGTGCCTCGCCTTTAAACCTTCACTAGAGTAAATAATACTTCTGTAAATAAATACTTCTCAAGCTTTTTACTCAAGTAAAAGTGTAAAAGTACTGGTTTCAAAACTACTTGAAGTATAAAAGTAAAAGTAATGTAGGGAAAAAGTAAAAAATTCAAGGCAAGGGAAAAAAATGGCATTAAGGACAAAAGCTTAGGCCATGCTGATGGAAATCGATAATTTTTTCAAAATTCTCCCTACTGTAGCTTAATTTGCAGAGGACGAAATAGAGAGCACCGTTTGATAAATGAGCCAGTAGTGGAGAAATAATAACATATAGGAAATAATCTGTTTTTGAGTAACGACCCCGACACTATGTCCTTGCTGTAGTGTGCCGTGATTTGTGATTTGTAATGTGCAGGTGCGATAGACAGGGTGTCAAAATGCTACATGTTTATATTTCTCATCCAACCACACAATCGCATTCACTCAATCCGGATAGGGTTTTTTTCTTTGACACTATAAACTTGTTGTGGCAAGTATCAGGAGTTTCTTCCATCGTTTATTCCTCTCAAAATGTTATGCTTGCTGTTGAACTGATGCTGAACGGCGAAGTTAAACATCAAATGGAAAGATTTCAGTAAAGAAATATGTGAAAAAGATACTCAGGTACAGTAACATTTACTTTGTTACCGTCCACCACTGCTGACTGGTTAGGAATGATTTTGGAATGGAGATGGACCACCCTGGGATTGTGCTCTTGTGACTGAATGGGCAAATCCCTAGCAACCTATAGGGCAGGGGTCACCAACGTGGTGCCCGCGGGCACCAGGTCGCCGCCAAGGACCACATGAGTAGCTCTCAGGCCTGTTCTAAAAACTCACTAGTGAGATGCATCTAAAATGTTAGTTAATTCATTCATTGTGAACTCATTGTGAGAAATCATCAGTGTCAATATATAACTAAAGGCAAATGTGTTATTTCAGAAGAGTGTGTCAAACTGGTAGCCCTTTGTACGACTCAATATCCATGAAGTAGCTCTCAGATTCATAAAGGTTGGTGACCCCTGCTATAGGGCATTCCGAAAGCACATGTTGGCACAAACATTTGGATATGAAGTGCACTTTCTTTTACTTATTAGAACTGTTCCCAGGAAAATGACTTCTTTCACTAGATTTAGTTTCATGAACGTACACCTGAGAAGAAAAACAGATAAACAAAAGACCAAAAAAACAAATTGAACATGAGGGAGGTCAACAGCGATTCATATCCAAAATGTTCCGCCCTTTCTGAGCATGCTGAATGATGACCAAGGCCAAAGAGAGGGCTGAGGGGGGAATCAATCCTGCTGTGCATGCTTCTAATGATTAATAATCACTGATAGCTGCTCATCTCTACGTTGGATGAGCATGACCCAGAAAAGGACACTGACGGAAGAATGATAAATGACAGACTTGTTCTCCTGCTTCCCCCCCCCCTCACACACACTCTGCCTCTCCTTTGCTTCCATACCAAGCACGTACCCCAATGACTACAATTAAAAGCTCTGTCCAAGCCCAGAGCCCGAGACGAGTATTTATAGAGAGCTCTTTCTCAGCACAGCCCTGTCTCTAATGTCTCTAGCATTATCTCACTCCCACTTTCTCTCTCTCTCTCTCTCTCTCTCAGGCACACACAACACTTATTGTAGATATGAGCACACAAATGAATGGTAACAATTACTGGGAACAGCAACATTCTGCTAGCACTGTTGTCTTTCCCAGCCTAATAACATTGTTCACCAAATTGGAACGGGTGTGCGCTGCCAAGAGAGCAACGGCGCTGCAAGAGTCTGAAGGACCAAATTAATTTCGGGTGCCGCTGGCAGCCTGTCTTGGGGAGGAGCGTCGGGAGACACCGGGGTGTGTACGAGTTTGTTCTCCCTCTTTTATCAGGCAGACCAGGCCAGTGCTCTTCTGCTCTGATTTCCTGACCTCATCATACCCTCACATTCATCACCAGCTTGCATCCACAGCTGGTTATCATGCATTGCGTGTATATACATATATATATATATATATATATTCATTCATTCATCTTCTACCGCTTTATCCGATCTTCCATCGGGTCACGGGGAGCCTGTGCCTATCTCAGGCGTCTATGGGCATTAAGGCAGGATACACCCACCCTGGATGGAATGCCAACCCATCGCAGGGCACACACACACACACACACACACATTCACACACACATTCATACACTAGGGACAATTTTCCAAGGTGCCAATCAACCTATCATGCATGTTTTTGGACCGGGGGGAAACCGGAGAACCCGGAGAAAAACCCCCTGAGGCACGGGGAGAACATGCTAACTCCACACACACATGACCGAGACAGGAATCGAACCCGGATCCTGGCGGTGTGAGGTGAACGTGCTAACCACTACGCCACCGTGCCCCATTATACATATATATATATATATATATATATACATATATATATATATATATATATATATATATATATATAGATATATATATATATATATATATATATATATATATAACACACAAACAAACACACACACACACCCTGTCTCTCTTCAAAACTCTTATTGTTCTTCAAAACTATAACTGGCTCACCCTCCTCCTCTGGAAGTAAATATGACCACCTATGGAACTGGAACTGGAAGTACAAACCGGATTCCAAAAAAGTTGGGACACTATACAAATCGTGAATAAAAACTGAATGCAATGATGTGTAGGTGCCAACTTCTAATATTTTATTCAGAATAGAACATAACACACGAAACAAAAGTTTAAACTGAGAAAATGTACCATTTTAAGGGAAAAATATGTTGATTCAGAATTTCATGGTGTCAACAAATCCCAAAAAAGTTGGGACAAGGACATTTTCACCACTGTGTGGCATCTCCCCTTCTTTTTACAACACTCAACAGACGTCTGGGGACAGAGGAGACCAGTTTCTCCTCCAGTTTAGAAATAGGAATGCTCTCCCATTCTTGTCTAATACAGGCCTCTAACTGTTCAATCGTCTTGGGCCTTCTTTGTCGCACCTTCCTCTTTATGATGCGCCAAATGTTCTCTATAGGTGAAAGATCTGGACTGCAGACTGGCCATTTCAGTACCCGGATCCTTCTCCTACGCAGCCATGATGCTGTGATTGATGCAGAATGTGGTCTGGCATTATCTTGTTGGAAAATGCAGGGTCTTCCCTGAAAAAGATGACGTCTGGATGGGAGCAGATGTTGTTCTAGAACCTGAATATATTTTTCTGCATTGATGGTACCTTTCCAGACATGCAAGCTGCCCATGCCACACGCACTCATGCAACCCCATACCATCAGAGATGCAGGCTTCTGAACCGAGCGTTGATAACAACTTGGGTTGTCCTTGTCCTCTTTGGTCCGGATGACATGGCGTCCCAGATTTCCAAAAAGAACTCGTTTCCAAAAAGAACTCGTGACTCGTCTGACCACAGAACAGTCTTCCATTTCGCCACACTCCATTTTAAATGATCCCTGGCCCAGTGTAAACGCCTGAGCTTGTGGATCTTGCTTAGAAATGGCTTCTTCTTTGCACTGTAGAGTTTCAGCTGGCAACGGCGGATGGCACGGTGGATTGTGTTCACTGACAATGGTTTCTGGAAGTATTCCTGAGCCCATTCTGTGATTTCCTTTACAGTAGCATTCTTGTTTGTGGTGCAGTGTCGTTTAAGGGCCCGGAGATCACGGGCATCCAGTATGGTTTTACGGCCTTGACCCTTTCTCACAGAGATTGTTCCAGATTCTCTGAATCTTTGGATGATGTTATGCACAGTTGATGATGATAGATGCAAAGTCTTTGCAATTTTTCGCTGGGTAACACCTTTCTGATATTGCTCCACTATCTTTCTGCGCAACATTGTGGGAATTGGTGATCCTCTACCCATCTTGGCTTCTGAGAGACACTGCCACTCTGAGAAGCTCTTTTTATACCCAATCATGTTGCCAATTGACCTAATTTGTGTTAATTGGTCTTCCAGCTCCTCGTTATGCTTAAATTTACTTTTTCCAGCCTCTTACTGCTACTTGTCCCAACTTTTTTGGGATTTGTTGTCAGTTTAAACTTTTGTTTCGTGTGTTATGTTCTATTCTGAATAAAATATTAGAAGTTGGCACCTACACATCATTGCATTCAGTTTTTATTCACGATTTGTATAGTGTCCCAACTTTTTTGGAATCCGGTTTGTATATATATATATATATTATATATAGATATATATATTATATATATATCATATATCTATATATATATACTGGGTACAACACAAGCTAAAAGGACATCTGAAGATAAAAGGCTTCAGTCTTTTCCAGTGGCAATGTGGTCATTATAGCCATTTTTATGAACGAATAAATTTAACATCTTCACACACACCCTGGATGGAATGCCACCCCATAGCAGGGTGCACACACACCCACATTCGCATTTTTTCGCTGGGTAACACATTTTCTAATATTGCTCCACTATCTTTCTGCGCAACATTGTGGGAATTGGTGATCCTCTACCCATCTTGGCTTCTGAGAGACACTGCCACTCTGAGAAGCTCTTTTTATACCCAATCATGTTGCCAATTGACCTAATTTGTGACCTAAATTGACCTAACTGCTACTTGTCCCAACTTTTTTGGGATTTGTTGACACCATGAAATTCTGAATCAACATATTTTTCCCTTAAAATGGTACATTTTCTCAGTTTAAACTTTTGTTTCGTGTGTTATGTTCTATTCTGAATAAAATATTAGAAGTTGGCACCTACACATCATTGCATTCAGTTTTTTATTCACGATTTGTATAGTGTCCCAACTTTTTTGGAATCCGGTTTGTAAATATGACCACCTAAGAAGAGATCATTTTGAAAGTCATGTGCATTGGAAACAGCAAGATAAACAAACACACACACACACACACACACACACACACACACACACACACACACACACACACACACACACACACACACACACACACATACACACATCCACGTGCAGTTTTTGTACCCAAGACTTTGCTCTATACTGTAAAATCACTGAAAGTATTTGGCTAGCAGTATTATCAATAATGACTGATATCTCAATATCTGACTACTACTCATAATTAAGTGTGAGAATTCATATTCACATTTCTCTAGATGAAATTTTATAAAAAAAAAAAAAACCTTGCCTGATAACTAAACAAACAAAAGAAAATAATATAGATGAAACCATTGAATAATTACATTGTATTTAGCAGGAGGTAAAAATAAGTGACCATTTATGCCCCCATACTCACATACACACACACACACACACACACACACACACACACACACACACACACACACACACATGCATGCCTCTTAGATCTGTAGGGACTCTATTCTCGGCTGGCGGTTATTTGAGGCCTCTTATTTCATCTCTCATTCCTCCTAATGAACCCAAGCGCACTAATAATGATCCTGGGTGTCCTTCAAAGTAGCAAGGACAGCCAGAACCACCCCCCCTCCAACACACACACACACACACACACACACACACACACACACACACACACACACACACACACACACACACACACACACATACACACACACATACACACACATATATATCCCAATGGTCTTTGCACAGCCATAAACTCTCACAGATCTTGGAAGTCAAGAGGAGCTTCAATAAATGTGGACTTTTTGTAGCTCCCTACTTTATAGACAACACAAACAGGAAAGTGAAAAGTGTATAAAAGTTAACTACACTCTCTCTCTCTCTCTCTCTCTCTCTCTCTCTCTCTTTCTCTCTCTATTGGTTTCTAAACCATTGTGGATTACTCAAAATCACCATAAGCCCTCAGTTATTACATATTTAGATCAATACCTGAAATGAAAATCCGTAAAAAAAAAAACAACCCTTTTTGAAAACATGAACTGTTCATTTAAATCAGATAATTTTCAGAAAATCTCAACCTTTACAAGAATTGAGACTCAAGCTAAATCTACACTAATCCGGATAACTTTGAAAACACAGCATCCATCAATATAACCACCCTAAATGTTTCTCATCCATATTTAAACTTTTAAACAGCAAAAATGAATGATTATTTTGACGTGCATCGTTTCCACCTGTTCCCACCTGTACTTTCAGAGTCTTTGAAATTCCGTAGACAGCATAGACATGGAGTGACACAGGAGTATAAAGTTGCGAAATGGAGTGAGAATTTAAACAGGGAGACAAAACAAATGGTGAGAAATATTGAGCCGCTTCAAAGAACAGTATCCTGCCAATAACACTGTTTCCCTCACACTGAGGACGATCTTAAAACGCATAATAAAGACAAAATACTAAAATAACTGTACAATGTTGTCCCCATGACTGTGCCACATGTCTAAAAATGCATCCCTGTACTCGAACGCCTCCGTTTTTGAATTTCACATTTCTCACATTTTGAGCTGCATTGTCGCTGCATCTCGGTGTCAACACAAAGAGAAAAAATGATGCGCTTTTCAAACCAAAAAGCATTCGTGTGCCCCATGACTCACCCCAGATCTCCAATGGATATTTTAGCAGTTAGTAAAATTCATTCATTCATTCATTTTCTACCTTCTGTGTCTATGGACATTAAGGCAGAATACACCCTGGATATAGAGCCAACCCATCGCAGGGCACACACACGCACATCCACACACATTTATACACTAGGGACAATTTTCCAAGGTGCCAATCAACCTACAGTGTTTGTTTTTAGACCAGGGGGAAACCAGGGAACCCGGAGAAAACCCCCCTGAGGCACGGGGGGGAACATGCAAACTCCACAGACACATGGCCGAGACGGGAATCGAACCCGGACCCTGGCGTTGTGAGGCGAATGTGCTAAATACTAAGCCACCGTGCCCCTCAGTTAGTAACATTACTTTTTCTTATTGTAGAAAAAGTAAATAAGTTGTTTCTTATTTATCATCATTATTAAATAACATTTTATTAAGGATAAGGAACAGCTTGGAATCATTTGGGGACACAGTAAAATAAACAGCCTTTTCAAACTTCACCAGAATGAAAGATTCCAAAAAAAAAAAAACAGTGCCTCTGCCCACGCTGGGGGAAAAAAAAAGCTCAATTAATGATGCCCAAGCAGGAATCACAGGGGACCAGCACAAGTTAATTGGGATCAATCAGCTCGGGCTCTCCTGGGTCAGAGGGCTTAGGCAAATGGGATCTGACAGCGATTGCTTCAAAGATTTGTTAACCGCTGGGATGCTGGTGACTCGGCTGAGCGCAACTGACTTGACGCAAACTGGGTAGCAGACACAGTTCAAAGTCACCCCTATTACTGGAGCCGTGCACATGCCAAAGGAGTAGCACATGGGGGGGGGGTACAAGTCACTCTTAATGCCTGCACTTAAAAACATGTGCATTAGTATGAAATGCTCTAGAGCAGAAACCGAGGCTGCTCTGACAGTAAGTGCCTACAACAAACCATCTGTTTAGTCCGTAATAGATTAAATGGGCCCATAAAATAAAGCAAAACACAGTATGCGGCTCACTACCTAAGCTCCTCGTAATGAAATCAATACACTGGACTGGAGCCCATGTCTTAATGCATGGAAAACGAGATTACACTGACATGTAGACCTTGGTAATCAAATAAAGCAATATTGTATATAGCTTTGCGTTTTACAATTCCATTTACTTAAGAAGATTTAACTAAGAGCACTTGTGTAAATGTATTATAAAAGAAAATATTTTTTTCCCTTCAGAAAAAGACTTTTAAGGTACACTTTGCCGTACATTTTGACTACATTTGTGTGTGCTATTTGTATCCACTAGATGAGGATGGGGTAAATAAGAGGATAAGCTGATACTCACATCAGGATATTCTTTAACAGGCACATAAAGCTTCTCCTGGAGCTGTACAATTGGACCCACGGCGTCGGGGAGCTCCGAGCTCCTCTTCTCTGTGCTCCCATTTAACGTGTCATTGTACATGTCCTTTCGTACTCTGCTGATTTCTGAAACAAATAAACACATACTCTCTTAGTCATAGGAATTACAGCCCAGTACATACTGCCCTGAAATACCACTGAACCCTTTATTCTGCATCATCTCTGTCTGTTCTTCTGTGGAGCACTGTGGTAGATTCTATCTTGCATTGTAGTAGAATCTGATATTGTTCAATACTCTGACTAGCAGTGTTGTCGTGTTTGACTAGCATTGAAGCAGACATTGACTAGAATTGTGGTAGATTTTGTTTTAGATTGTGATAGTGTCTGGCTAGCATTGCGGTATAATCTGATATTGTGGAAAAGTCAAAGAAGCATTGTCGAATACATTAATATTGGGCAATAACTTGACTAGCACGGGGCACGGTGGCTTAGTGGTTAGCACGTTCGCCTCACACCGCCAGGGTCCGGGTTCAATTCCCGACTAGGCCCTGTGTGTGTGGAGTTTTGCATGTTCTCCCCGTGCCTCAGGGGGTTTTTCTCCGGGTTCTCCGGTTTCCTCCCGGTAGAAAAACATGCACGGTAGGCTGATTGGCACCTTGGAAAATTGTCCCTAGTGTATGAATGTGTGTGAGTGTGTGTCCTGCGATGGGTTGACAATCCATCCAGGGTGTATCCTGCCTTAATGCCCATAGACGCCTGAGATAGGCACAGGCTCCCCGTGACCCGAGGAAAGATCAGATATAGCGGTAGAAGATGAATGAATGAACATGACTAGCATTCTGTTTGTTTGACTGATTCTGGCTAGCATTGTACAAGATTCAGTCTTGCACTGTGGTAAATTCTGACTAGAATACTGAATCAGTTTCTCTGGCATTGTGCTGGTCTGTTGTGGTGGACTCTGATATTGTGGTAGACTCTGGCTAGCATTGTTGTAGATTCTGATATTGTGGATTACTGTGATATCATGGAAGACCCAAACTAGCATTTTCAAATATAGTGATGTTAGGTAATACTTTGACAAGGATTGTGGTAGTTTTGGTGTAGAAGACTAACATTATAAATGTGATAACCTCTGATATTGAGAAAATTAGCATTGTAGAAAACCAAGTTAGGCAAAAAAAAGCACAATCACAGAAAACACACAGAACTCAATAACAAAAAAAAACAACAAAAAACTGGAATGCCTCTGCTGCCATCAAGTCAAGTTCTCCTAGCGAGAACATTTGACCTCACTGTAACCTTGAACATATTGGATCGATTCCTAATTCAAATTGGTTCCAATGTAATCACATTTCCTTATAAATCCAAATGTATAAATACACACATTTACCATTTTTTCTTAAAAATAACAAAACTCTGGATGGGTGCACAGATGGATGCAGTAGAGACTCTTGTCATACACAACTCCCATACAGAGCTCCACCATACCTTCCCCATTTTGCTAATTAGTTTAAATATCACATGTGTGCTTCCATAACTGTTTAGAGTGGCGGTTATATTAACAGGACATCTGGTTGTGTGTTAGCATGTGGTCGTGGAAGCAAAAACACAATCCATATTCGAGAGAACACTCAAAAGATTCTTTTTTGTTTGCTTGCAAATGTAACTAGTTCTAAATGACATTTGTGCTTATTTCACCATCGGCACTGCTGACACGGTTGCCAAACCTGCTATAAAAATATGCGCCTCAAGCTTCAAGTCCTGTACGCTACCTGTTTTTAATAAAAATACATGAAATAAGTACATGTCAAATTAAGCTCTAGTAGGTAGTTCGGTAGAAAGGCGATTGAATAAATGAGCGATTGCGATTGGCGTAGCTTGTGTCCTTTTTTCTCTTACATTACTTTTACTTTTATACTTTAAGTAGTGTGAAACCAGTACCTTTACACTTTTACTTGAGCAAAAAAGTTGATGTTTCAACTTCTACAGTAGTCTTTTTAAACGTTAGTACCTATTCTTCAATCCGAGTAATGAATGCGAATACTTTTGACACCAGTGAACTTGAGTAAAAAGTATATTCAGTACTGTTACCTAAATACATCCTCAAATGTAAATCTGATAATGGGATCCTTCTAAATTGTTTTTGGTCCGTTCTAAATGAACTAGATCTTACATTCTTCTTGGCCTCCTAGATATTTGTATTTCCAATATCATGCATAAGACATTATTCATTCATTCATTCATCTTCTACCGCTATATCCGATCTTCCCTCGGGTCACGGGGAGTCTGTGCCTATCTCAGGCGTCTATGGGCATTAAGGCAGGATACACCCTGGACGGAATGTCAACCCATCACAGGACACACACACTCACACACACATTCACACACTAAGGACAATTTTTCCAAGGTGCCAATCAACCTACCGTGCATGTTTTTGGGCCGGGAGGAAACCGGAGAACCCGGAGAAAAACCCCCTGAGACACGGGGAGAACACGCAAACTCCACACACACATGGCCGAGACGGGAATCGAACCCGGACCCTGGAGGTGTGAGGCGAACGTGCTAACCACTAAACCACCGTGCCCCAGACGTTATTCAATTTACTGAAATTTGCAGCTGAGAAAAAAATGTCTTCTTGCTCTGGATTAAGGACATTGTTCCCACAATCAATTCTTATTGTGAATATAATAATTCACAATATTATTATGGATGTCATTCCTAATTAATTTTTCACATTTTTCTACAAATACCTGGGATTTAAAATGAATAGGACCTTTGTCATCTTCCTCTGTATTACAGGGGTTTCCTACATATTAATAAAATCATAAAACAAATAAATCATAAAACAAAATAACAAATCCGCAATCACGTTAACAATACAGAAAACACATGAACAAACTAGGAAACACATAAATAAATCTAAAAAAACAAAAAACAAATCCAAATCACATTAACAAAACCAAAACCACAAGGACAGCACATTGTGGCCACCGTGACCACTAAGCCACCCTGCCCCCTGTAGCCTATATATTTAGTTTTTATTTTCATTTGCACCTAAAAAAATAAAAAAAAGTGCCAATGGTCTTTCTGTATTTTTTTTACATGGGAAGACCTATCACATAGTCACATGATACATTTTGAAGGCAGGATTGGTGAAATACTTTCAATACTTACTATCAACTAAAATCAATTCATTTTTAATTCTGTATCTATAATCGTTGTTTTATGGAGTTCCGATATATATATATATATATATATATATATATATATATATATATATATATATATTTTTTTTTTTTTTTTTTTTTTATATTGTTTGTGTAAAGTGTCTGATTTACAACCTCGAGATTCTGAAGCGTGTAGCAGTAGCGTGTACAAAAAAATAGCAGAATCTTCATGGCCTGTGAGCAGAGCTTCTAAGACTGCGATTATGGGCTGAGAGCTATAAAAGTGCCACAGAATCTGCCTGCTTTAACACATCCTTTGGTGAACTTCAGAGTTTGCACTGCACTGCTGCTGCCAGGATCTCCAGCAGGAAACCTCAGAGCAGGCAGGAAGGATAATCACTATAATTATAGATGATCCCTTTTGTCAGTTAATGAAGGAAGCAATGAGTCTCCATTCCTTAAAACAACCCATATAATCCCTTAGGAGAACTTGAAGTGCCAGAATGGGAAGGGGAGAGAGAAAGAGAGAGAGAAATGAGAGAGAATGCCATGTAATAAGGTGGGAGAGATAATTAAAACCACCAGCCCTGTTAATATTTTATAAAAGACGTTACGTCCTGGAATCAAGGAAGCCACCATTGTGTGTTGTGTAATTCTATTACTGGAGGATGAATTCTCTGGAGCAAAGCTCAGGGGCAAACGGTGGAGGATGGAGAGATGTAATTACTATTGGAACAGCACAGCACGTGGCCACAGACATACGTTTGCCGCAGATGCCGAACCACATAATTCTACGATTTCTGTGACCTGTTCAATCCATATTTCATAAATCCTTATTTATTTATTTACTGATTTATTTATAAACATCAATGCATTATGCCGTAGCGAGAATATATCAGCTTGTGTGAATGAAATTTAGAGGGCTTGGTAATAAACAATGCGTGGCTTCTAGGAAAGGTTCCGCTGTAATGCGTAATTAAAAAAAACATCAACAGAATCTGTTCAGAATACTAAAAGCTTTACACATCATGCAACTTTCCTCTCCTTAGATGTACCGCTTTGTGCTTTCTGTGTACCCTGGGCATTCCAATTTGCCTAAAAATGTGTTCAATGGCACGTCTAGCTCATCTCAATAAATCACAGCCTCAAAAAGCCTTCTGATGGAAGTAAATGGCGGCTTCATTGATATCAAAGATGATTTATGCATTCATTGTGACAACCAAGGACTTAGCCGAGGTCCAATAAGGGAGAAGTTCCTTTGAGAGATGACAAGAAATATGACAGTTACACCAGGCTGGCCGTACGGTGTGCGGAAGTGTAAGTAGCAGCACACATCAGAGATATCAATGCACCAGGGATGACACGGCAGAGAACAGCAGTAGAAAGACTTTCCTGGCTTTGAAATGTCATCACTTGAATGGAACAGCATTTCTAATGCACTCCAAGTCTTGGGAGGTCTCTCGCTTTTCTCATTCTTCCATTCCCGATTGCTCAGATCGAGTGTATAGACTAACAAAACCAAAGATTCCTCATTTCGTACGTGGACCGAGCCACACTTATGTAGATTTCGCTCTATAAATACCCTGTGACGTTAACCTAAAACCAGAAATCCACTCCTCCCTCCTCTACTCCTGCAAGATCTTCATGACATGTGCTCAGAGGCCTCTGTGTTCTCCTCGGTCGCTGGCATTCAGCAGGTTGAACGCAGTGGCAGTGCTAAGGATTAGCTCACTACATGCAGGGAACAAGATACACGGAGCCTTTCATCATCTCGGAAGCCTGTGAATATAGAGTGTAGCCTCATTCTGCTCTCTCTCTCTCCTGGACAGAAAGACTCCTGCCATTACAGCTACTCTTAGCTCCTGCTTTTTTCCACTGCTGCTCTCTTTCCTGATATCAGATAGAAAAAAAATCATTACGCCCTCCCTGAGGAATAGAAGGACGCCACATCATGAATGAGTGTGTAACAGTAGAAACTTCAGAGAATAATCATATCTCTTCTAATTGAACCAATCTGTCAGATAACATTTAAGGATGAAGAGAATGGTCATTGACGTTCCGCTGGGGTATAAATAGGATCAAACAGGCCGTGTACTTCAGCTTGTTGTCTTTTCAGGCTGCGAGCGCTGTCCGGCGGGTCAGACAGGGCCCCAGACTTGAGGATGATTAAACTGTCAGTGGTGATTTATGAATGACGTTATTACGGCATTTTAAAAGCACTTTTTAGTGATTTGTCAGCTTTCTTGCCTGCCGAATTCAATCACTTTCATCACTGGCCTCAAGGGCTGGACTTGCTGCACGACTGAGCAGCCACCTGTGCACATATGCCACAAATGCTTGATACAGTCAGCCACTGACATCACACACACACACACACACACACACACACACGCACACTCACTCCCCTCTGAGCTTCTGAGGAGTACAATCACAAAGAAGCAGTTATAGAAGCAACAAACACTTTATTATTATTTGTGAATCGTTTGAACTGGACTGTGAAGGAGTACAAAGCACAGAACTGTTAACCTCCTTATCACCTATATTCATTACTATGCATCTGATATTATATGTATGTTATATATGATATATGTTTAAGTCCACCACCTGGAATATTTATACGGGAGGAAACCTGCAGACACACGGAGAACCTAAATAATTTGCCACCTTAACCTGGAGCTGTCATTCTGATTCCACCAGATACCTTTCATTGGACTCTATTGTTGTAATCATTTCACGATTGTAGCTAAATCAATTTATTCTTCACAGGGGGAAATTTCTAAATGAAAAAGTAAACTTATCACAAGGCAGCTTGTGCAAGGCATGAACAGGAACCGAAGTCATTTAACCGAAGTTTTAATGCTCGTATTAATCTGCAGACATTTTGGGGTCCTCTTGTGTTCATTGCGTATGCAATATCTGCTATAATGCATGACAAACGGATTAAAACCTAAGAAAAAAAGCACAAACTAAAACTTAACACACAAGCTAAAAACTATCCTAAAACAAACAAACAAACAAACAAATAAAATAAGCATCTAACCTAGCAAGCCTTCATATAAATACGGATCTTGAGCCAACTCTGTCTTCGACTATGAAGAAACTCTAATTAGACAGCCAGGATACTTTAATGATAATAATTATTCATTCATTCATTCATCTTCTACTGCTTTATCTGAGCTTCCCTCGGGTCGCGGGGAACCTGTGCCTATGTCAGGCGTCGTGGGGCATCAAGGCAGGATACACCCTGTATGGGTTGCCAACCCGACGCAGAGCACACACCCACACACACACACACTCACGCACACATTCATTTACACATACACTCCACACACCCATGGCCACACAACTCCACACACACATGGCCGAGGTGGGAATCAAACCCCTGGAGGAAGGTGCTAATCACTAAGCCACCGTGCCCCCCCCCCCCCCCCGATAATAATGAATCAATTAATATTTGTTAATAAGGGAGGGGGTAGCTCAGTCGTTAAGGTGTTGGGTTATTGATCAGGAGGTTTGAGCCTTGCAATCGCCAAGCTGCCACTCTTGGGCCGTGTGCTGTAATGTATAGGTGTCAAATAACAGCTATTCTATTATATTAACCATGTACACACTATTTTCTATGTTTAATCGATGCACACAATGTGTCTGTAATGGAACAGCAGTTAATTGACAAATCATGCAGCTTTTCATTTCATTTATAGATCAATTATCATTAACAGAATCGTTTCTTAATGACTTCAGGCAAGTCGTCCCACAAAAAAACAAAACAAAAACAAAACGATAATCATACTTGTTATTGCTTGTTTTCACAGACCGCTAGCTCTTATGTGTACGGCATATAGTGCACTCACTATAATGACACAAGGTGTACACTAAATACACTAAGTACACTTCATTCATTCATCTTCTACTGCTTTATCCGATCTTCCCTCGGGTCACGGGGAGTCTGTGTCTATCTCAGGCGTCTATGGGCATCCAGGGGATACACCCTGGATGGAATGCCAACCCATCGCAGGGAACACACACACACACACACAAACACACACACACATTCACACACATTCATACACTAGGGACAATTTTTCAAGGTGCCAATCAACCTACCATGCATGTTTTTGGACCGGGAGGAACCCGGAGAAAAACCCCCTGAGGCACGGGGAGAACATGCACAAACTCCTCACACACATGGCCGAGATGGGAATCGAACCCGGACCCTGGCGGTGTGAGGCGAGTGTGCTAACCACTAAACCACCGTGCTTTCCCACTAAGTGTCTTTGTTGCTTATTTTCGTAGCTTTATTTTATCTTATTTTCTTGCTCTTCTTAGTAAAACGTTATTTTGATAAAAGCACCTGAGATGTGTATTTGGTCTTTTAAAATGCACAACTATTCGCCCTGTTCATAGTGCTGAAAATCCCTCAAATGCGAAGGTCCTAATCGTAAAAGCGTCTCAGTCAGGGGACTTTATGCGCAGACAAACCTCAGAGCTGCTTCTTCAGCTGGCCACTTGAAGATTGCCCGAGTGATTTCCGACTTTGGGTACTATATTAATAAAACAACTGTGGAATGTCTGGCTTTCAGCCCAGGTGTAAGGAGAGCTGTGGTGTTGCCTGTAGTGTGACACCAGCGGATGTGAGGAGATGGAGTGTGATGAGGCTGTCTTCCAAACACAAGGCTAAAGTGCGCTATTACCATCGCTCACTGCGGGGAAAATGTCCACATGAGTGGAGAACCGGCGAGAGAGTGAATACAAAAGAGTGAGGTGAGATGTAGAGAGGATAAAAGGAAGATGGATTACGAAGGAGTTCCTGAGAGGGAGCAGGAGCAAGACGAGGCTGAGCGTTGAAAGGATAGTCAGTGGAGCAGACAGGCGGAAAATAAAAAAAGCAAGAGAATGAAGAGAGAAAGAGGAAAGATGCAAAGAGACAGAACGCCTTGAAATGCGGCGAGGACGCAGATGTAAGTACAGTAGGTCTGCCGCTTAGTCCATCGTGCCGGGGCGAGTGTGCAGAAGAGCGGATAAAGACAATCTTGAGTAACAAAAGGAGATGGTAGGAGTAAAATCCACTAGCCACAAACTACTGTCAGTCAGCGCAAATCAGGGAGTCGGGACTCTGTGGGGAGACGAGACGGAGAACCGAGGACGCAGCGAGAGACAGACGGAGCCGGGGAAAGTAACACCCTTCTGTGTTTGTAATTATGCGTTGCGAGTGAGAGTGCAGGTGGGGAGGCAAGAAAAGGGTACACGCTCAAAC
The DNA here is from genome assembly GCA_030449085.1 of Kryptopterus vitreolus. Classification (NCBI taxonomy): domain Eukaryota; kingdom Metazoa; phylum Chordata; class Actinopteri; order Siluriformes; family Siluridae; genus Kryptopterus; species Kryptopterus vitreolus. Next base: position 1,229,021 of record JACRUU010000014.1, read on the forward strand.
TGAGCTGCCATCTGGGCCTGCACTGGGTGCAGAATGGTAACACTGCCCAGACTTGCTAGCTACCTGCTGCTTCGCCACACATACCTACACACATGCGTCGCTGCACAGACATGCAAACAGACTATCGCATACCCCAAATCATAAATAAGTGCACCTGCTCGGTAAACAAATGGTAAAAGAGACCGGATCATATGTGGTGGCTCAGTGGTTAAGGCATTGGCCTTTGAACTGGAAGATTCCAGGTTCCAATCCCAGCACCACCAAGCTGCCACTAGTGGGCCCTTGAGCAAGGCCCTGAACCTCTAATTGCTCAGTTGTCACTCTGGATAAGTGCATCTCTCGAATGTCAGAAATGCTTTCATGTTCACATTAAAGCACCTTCTTTGTTGTTTATTATTAGAATTATTATGTAGTAAATGTGGGGCATGGGTGGCTTAGTGGTTAACACGTTCACCTCACACTGCCAAGGTCCGGGTTCGATTCCCGTCTCGGCCATGTGTGTGTGGAGTTTGCATGTTCTCCCCGTGCCTCAGGTTGTTTTTCTCCGGGTTCTCCAGTTTCCTCCCGGTCCAAAAACATGCACGGTAGGTTGATTGGCAACTTGGAAAATTGTTCCTAGTGTATGAATGTGTGTGTGTGTCCTGCGATGGATTGGCATTCCATCCAGGGTGTATCCTGCTTTGTCCTCCCATAGACGCCTGAGATAGGCACAGACTTCCCATGATCCGAGGGAAGATTGGATAAAGCGGTAGAAGATGAATGAATGAATGAATGAATGTAGTAAATGTAACAGTGGTAAATACAATATGTTCCTGTACTTAAGTAGTTTTTTTTTGCATTTCCGTACTTTACTCAAGCATTTCCATTTGGGGAGACTTTAACTTCACTTATCCTTTTACTCAACTATATTTTGCAAAATGGTTATTTATGAGTGGATAAAAAGTGAAAAGGGTAGAGCCGCACTCTGTCTTGAACTCGTTTTGATTGGTGCTTAGTGTCTACTTAGCACGAGAAGGTGAAAGGAATGTTTTGTCTTGTGACAAAAATGATAATAGAAACATTATAGTCATAATAAATATGACTTTGGATGCATAAGTATATTTGAAGGGCAATTTTGCACTCAAGTTGAATCTACTTTGACTCAACCATGTCTGAATATTTGCACAATAATAAACATGTCGGCTTATTAGCAGATATCTGGCAAAGAAAGCACTTTTCAACGGTAAAAAAAAAATTCTGGAGCATGTTCCGAGCAATGGTGCGCAATGTGAAGCAGGGAAAGCTGTTAAAGTCCTTTAACTATGAGTCAGTAAATAATGTTACTAAACCGGTTAAACAAAGAGCTTCTGATTGGTCTCCCGGCACTGTGTCACACAGGTCATTCGGAGAAGCGTTTCTCGGCACTGTAAATAAACCATGAGTCAGCGGTTAGCATTTAGCCCAGTGTATAGCTTCATGCTGGATATAGATTGTGACTAATGAAGGTTAATTGCTGCAAAAAAAGTGCGTGAGCTCCAATTCAGGAAACCGACTCGCATAAATACGTTCATGTAGACTATTAAAAAGGACAGTGCAAGGGGATGTGAAGAGCATGTCAAGTGCATCCAGCGGCCTGACGATCGACTTTGTTTTAAAGGAACGTGCGGAGGAGGGATGTCAGTTATGCGGTGCGTCCTAAAGACGTGCACTCTGAGATTCCTGAGGAATGCGACAAAGCCGCAAACATCTTTCCATGTAAATGGGAATGAAGAGGAGGAAGGTGGGATAGGCTTCGTGCATGACTGGTTTTGGCAAAGGCTCGCTTCAATTAGCTGTGTGCGCTACAGCGGAGAGCAGGCGCCGAAGCTTTGCTGTGTCTCTAAAAGCATGAAGTACACTTTCCCTGCGGCCTGCACAGATGGATGACAACAGTGCAGAGTCATCAGAGACAGTCAGGCAGAGACGGTATTTTCCAGAATGTGAATGGAACCAGCAGTTATCAGGAAGATGAGACGTCTGTTTATTTATTTATTTATTTATTTATTTTTTTGTTACACAACATGCAGATAAACGGAGTCAGACTCATCTGCAGTTAAATACAAGTCCGTTTCACTAAGGAAGGAAATACCTGGACATGTCATTCCTCATTATACGACAACAGCATTAAGGATATGAAGAAGAAATGCAGAGAGTGAGCGTGTGAGCGTCTACATGCTTGGGCTGCTCTTCCTTTCAGCACTTTTGCTGCCTCAGGGGGTGGTGACACAAAAGAAATGATGCTTCTCAGTGGTGAGGATCCAATATGCACCAGGAGATGCATCACGCTGGGCTACACACCAAAAACAGCATATGGGCCTCTTTCTCTCTCTCTCTCTCTCTCTTTCTCTCTCTCTCTCTTGCTGAAATGTGTGCATCAAACACCTTGCTGCTCTCCTGTAGGGACCCTCTCAAGTTTTCTGACAGAGAGCGGATCCACCCTCACACAAACACAAAAGAATTAGGGATAAACGCTGTCGCATAGGGAAACACTATAATGTCCGGGATAAATGACGATATGTGTCCTTGAACAAGGTTATAAATAAAGGGTTCACCAAAATCGAACATATACAAGGATAAACACGTCCCTACAACACTTCGGATTCTAGTTCTTAAATTTGCCATTGTTTCATCACACTGCACTGTCATAAATCAAGTCACTAAGGGGTTAATAGAATTATTAATAGCTTAGTCATACTCGAACTTCCCGGATGAATGATGGGCTCATGCGCGCCCTCTGATCCTTTACTAAAAGCTGCGTTCAGTCCTAAATCAGTGTGCGGCTTTAGAATAGTGGCTCGAATGAAATGAACCGGCTCCCTTCATGAGGTCTGACTAATCAAGAACAATTATGGCGCAAGTGCCATGAAGCTATTAATGAGAACAATTTATTTTTTTTGCCTGGAAAGTGACGTTTCTGTATAAACTCGAGAGCGCCATTAGCCTTCAACAAAGAATTGAAAGCGAGCATTTAGCCTACAACGCGGTAGGCGCTAAATTATACTAAGGAGGTGAAAAAAGAAATCGATCATTACTCTGGGACGCCCGGGTGGCTTTTTATCTGTATTACGCGCACGAGTCTAATGGACGGCACATTAGGTGGTACCTTCGCGGTGTCCTTTAAAATACGGTTGCCTGGGACATTTGAAAATCATTTGGATGATGGGGGGGATCTAATTAAACGTCTCTCCTGCACCTTGAACTTCGCGCGGCTGATGAAGGTAAACACATCAATCTCTTTTTGTTCCTCGAGCAACAACAATCTTCGAATCCGCCCAAGCGTTAACGTACTATCTGGAGCGAGAAGAAAAATAGCCTGTAGACAAAGAGCGACCGGGCTCGCAGCGAGACCAACATGCTGACATAGTTGTTGGACACAAGAGAAGATAAGAGATAAGCTGTTTGTCCTCGGTATTAAAGGTTTCTGGCAGTATTTGGCAAAATGTAATCCTGTACGGGTTGTTTATCAGGAAACGACACAAGCTTTAGTTGCTCTTTTGTATTATTTACAGTCCGATTTACACACATCTAGATATTTTTCCAAATCTGTGACACTAAATGAAACTAAATGCGCACAAATGATACTGAACGCACACTGAAATAGAACTAATCATCATGCTACAAGTAGCATTTCGAAAGAGTAGACGTTGTTCATACTCGTTCGTAACCCCTCGATAGTCGTCCTTGCCTCGGCACTGCTCTCCGTCACGAAGGCCTGAAGACTTACTCAGCAGTCTGAACAAAAACGTTTCAATTATACAGAGTGCCTTTTGAATGAGAGCTGCGAATGCTTTATAAGGCTTGACGTTGATATATAAGCTCATAATGACAGCATCGCAGGAAACCAGCCGTAATAGTCGCCAATAAGATATAGAGAGGGTATAGAGAGGAAACCGGGGGAAGAGGTAAAAACCATCAATGATTTTTCCTAAAAAAAAAATAAAAATTAATAAATAATGCTGAAATAACCATGACACACAGTCCAATGGCATCATGGCCCCATGACCTCCGTGCCACGCCTGTCTTCCTTTTGTGTGTGGCTGCATACATGTATGTTAGTCAGAGCTTCTTACTGCTGCTGACCTCTCACATCTATAGCTTAACTGTCACAGGAAGTGATAAAGATATAAATCATATGACCTTATTTATCAAAAACACAATATACTACAGACACTACTGAGATATTAGAACATGCCCTTCAATAAAATTGAGGTAAAATTTGGTAAAATTGAGCAAAGAAGATTGTAAAAAAAAAAACACACATAACTGTATTATTTAGTTTTACTTATTGTGATGAATGACTATAGGCATTAAATTCAAATACACATGTTTTATTAGAATTAGAGCCTGTATTTATTCCCCTGTAAAACAGGAACACATGGCTGAACAATTTCCTATTCCTAATCAAACAATTGCAATAAACAGTTCTAAAATATCAATGTGTATATTCTCTTCACATTGCTAAATAACTGTGACACAAATAGAGATTTTCTTTTGGGTCTTTTTATAACCACTTTATCTCCACTCTAAAAAACTGTTTATAAAATATTGAACATTAATGAAGGCCACTGTAAGCCATGTCCAAAATACAATAATTTAAGGCATAGACCATACGATTACAGTATGGTACAGTATGGTAATATCTCTGGTACCTCCTATAGGTACAGAGACATAATAATATATGAAACAACATCAGCGGATTGACAATGATGAGAAGATTTCATCCTTCCTTCTATACGTTTAGTGATTGTGTCCCGCCATTACTGCTTACAGTCTTCTCTATTCCTTTGCGTAGTTTACCACTGCAATCAATGAATCAAGTACAAAATAAAACCCACATGGGCTTCCTAAACACATAAAGTGTAATAGTCATGTCTACTCAGATGGCCTGGGCTGTTCTTTATGTGAACCTTCTGGCCCTGTAACACTCTTATTTCTTAAGTGAGAAGGATAGCAGAAAGCTCCAGGAAGGATAACTAAGGGCAACGTTTCATCTAGTCACGGCGTCCGAGTTAATTCAGGATAAATCGACTTTGACCCCCACCGGAACCCCTGTGAATTAATTAATTGCTCCAATTAAGTGATGAATACAACCACTTAGACTAATTGTTAAACCTTCTCAGGGCCCTGTGGGACCACTAGAAAGCTTTAGAAAGCAGATGACACCAGTGATGCCATAATTCTTATCTCTTTACCTTGCCTTTTAGAAGGTCAAGGCATCAGAATCGTGCCTGTGAGTGAGATTATCGGCCCATGGTCGAACTTTCTTTCCATCCAAATCTATAAATGAGATCAATGCACCCTGTTAGACAGCTTATTCGGTCGCCATAGTGATAGAGTGACTCCGACAGAATGTGCGGGTGTGTTTGACCGGATAGGCGCTACAATGGCGGCCAGCATTTCAACAGCTGCTTTCGAAACCAATCGACAAAATCAGCACAATCTTGTTCAATTAGAGTGTGCATTATCGCTTATTGTGCTAAAGCCAAACTAAGGCACATCAGAACACATACACAACATTTAAACCCTCCTTTCAAGTATCTGAACACTATATTATACTGAGACGTTGGTTTAAAAACGGAATATATCACATATATCACATGATCACAGTTACCCAAAATATGAAATACAACATGGCAGCGTGCTCGGACCAATCCAAAGAGTCATATGGAAATACTTTAATTTACACTAACGTGTAATTTAGCATGTGAGTGGTAGCGAGGTAGCTTGTATGATATTTATGGTTACTTTTTGGTTGTAATGGTATAGTAAAAAAAATGTGTGAACCTCTGAGAAACGTGGAAAATGGGAATATATTCATCTAAGATCACTTAGAGTGTCTCATTAGATTAATAAAGCATGCTGTCAGATTATCTGATATATGTCACTACAGAAAACTGTAATATGGTAATATGCAGTGCAGTTATTAATATGCACACCTGTTATATAATTAGGCAGAGTTCAGAGTTCTCTGGTAGGAATAATTGATTGAAACCAAAAAAAAAAAAAAGAACGAATATTGCTGAATAAATATTTTCAATAAATAATGGAAATTATACAGAGTACAGAGGTAGAAAGAGCATTTTTAACAACAGTCAATGCATATAAGGAATGGTTTGGACTGAACATGAACAAGCACATCCTTTGATTTGGTTTATTATTTCGCTGAAGGAAGCTGACTGGACAAGACCTCAGCTAAGGGTGACAGACTTCAGATTAGGTGAGTTTCTACAGACTTGTTCATTGATTTTCTCTTTTTTTTTTTGTAAATTTTATCTATCCTCTGCGTTCGATCCAGACTCAGGTCACTGTCCATGTGGCGGTCAGATTTTTCGACTGAGTTTCCTTTGTGTTCAGACTTTCTCTTATTGTTCAAATACTGGATGTGCTAAACTGTCACTAAGTGTAAATGAGTTTGACGTTCCAGTGGGATGTGGGGATGGGGGGGGGTCATATCCCCAACAATTACATCCATAGTTTATCTGAGGATTCAAGGATATTGGATATAATATGACTCAATAAATGAATGAAGAAATAAAGACATGAATGGTTGAATGTGTGGGCGTATACCAGAATTTGTGAATGGAGGGCGAGGCTGGTGGAGACAAGCGGTAGGAATCACACACCTGTTGGGACTTTGGCTAATCATGTTTCCTCTCTTGCAGTGAGTGGGAAAAGCATACGAGGAGAAGAGAGATGCACAGAGAGAGAGAGAGAGAGAGAGAGAGAGAGTCTGTGCGCATGTGTGTGTATGTGCATAAAGACACATTGAGGTAAGCAAAAGGAATAAAAGACCTGCGTAGTACAGTATATATCGCTGCCCTGCTTCTTACTTCCCTCTGAACCATTTGTACTTCCACACAATGAATGAATGAAAGCAAATATTTCATACATTCATTCATTCATTCATTCATCTTCTACCGCTATATCCGATCTTTTCTCGGGTCACGGGGAGTCTGTGCCTATCTCAGGCGTCTATGGGCATTAAGGCAGGATACACCCTGGACGGAATGCCAACCCATTGCAGGGCACACACACACACATTCACATACACACATTCATACACTAGGGACAATTTTCCAAGGTGCCAGTCAACCTACCGTGCATTTTTTTGGACCGGGAGGAAACCCGGAGAACCCGGAGAAAAAAAAACCCTGATGCACGGGGAGAACATGCACACACATGGCCGAGAAGGGATTCGAACCTGGACCCTGGAGGTGTGAGGCGAACGTGCTAACCACTAAGCCACCGTGCCCCAAACCAAATATTTAAATAGACATATTAGTACAAGGTATTATATCTATTCAATATTTTAATCGTGCACTAAACAATATTTACTCTACAACATAAATTTGGTGCCAAAAACAGGCACAAAAACATTGTACAGCACCACAAAACAAGCTCTTTTTTAAACATTGTAATTGAGAACTGATATTAGTGGGATTTTCTAGGTGAGCTCAGCTGAAATACTTTAGAGAGTCATTAGTCCATAGATCTACTATACAAGCCGCACTGAGCTATTGAGTCGTACGCTGGCTCGGAGCACACAAATACACTTCCTATTAGAATTCTCTCGACTGTGGCGGCACCTCGGATCGCTCCTACTCTGCATTCTGGGTGCTGCGCTGGGGGCTAGCGGGCGCTCTCTCTTGATTAAACGCATCACCTTCATTATGGTGCGACACGTACGTCTCTGCATGGCTGACTGCTCGTGTTACTCATTGAGGGCATTCATCTGCACTAACGGGGCGGAAGAGAGGGGGGGGGGTTTGTAACAGGAGTTTACGCTCGGACTGGGTATTGGCCAACACACATCAAGTCCGCTCCACATGACTTAGCAGCTTGCAGCGAACATGGCAGGGCCGGACGCGGAGCTCTGTTCGACCCAAGGATCTTCGCTAGCATGCAGCGATCTCGGGGTGTTTCAAAACATCAAAAACAGTTGCGTGGCTTCTTTCGCTGCAGGTACGATTTCCACTTGTAAGAAAAATAACTCATTATCAAAAGGAAGATGATATCAGGTAGCAGAAGCCGGGTCAGTAAACATCACACTGCTGAGCTACAGCTTTTATCTTTTTCTATGATATTACAAATGGCACTAGAATGATAAACTAAACACACACACACACACACACACACATAGAAGAATATTACAATTCCAAACACACCACAGGGGATATCACATAAACAGTTCATGCTCTGTTTGCAAACAGCTCTCTGTACCGTCGATGAGGCCGATGATTTTTTTCCATAACACTCCACGTTTTCCGTTTTCATCGCGCGCTTCTCACAGATATCTAATAACCCACCCCAGCTCAGGGCTCTATGATCGGTGTAGCGTGTAGGCCCAAGCTGTGGATGATAATTGACACTCGCTCTCTCTCCTATAAAGGGGGGGAATAATGCTGAGCTGGGCAGAAAGCAGTGATTTAGCCTCACGTTAGTGAGAGCAGCGCAACACAGGCACCTCTACAGAGATAGATGGTGGGTATATATGTGGAAATACCCTGGCCATTAGAGCTGTTTCACCTTCTGTAATATTTGTGGAAGAGTGATGGCTTTTTTTTTTTTTTTTCCCTTTACGAAAAGGAACAGCGAGTTCTGTGAAAGGTGAGGTGCTACGACTTGGACTCGTTCCAATTAAGCCACATTTTATTTGCTTTTTTGAACAAGCGACATCATGAAACCGTGTACAAAACAAACCCCTTCATTCTAGAACACACTTGATACCAACAGGGCGTTATAAACTTTTATTGCAATCCCGATTACTTTCAACTTCCTTCATTAAATCCATATTTAATATTCTAGTACATATAATACATATAGTACAAATAGTACATTCTATTCTATTCTATTCTTCTTCTAATATTTGAGACTGAAACACTGGTGAGCTAATTTAAAAAAACAAACAAAAAAAGCATTTTAACACGATCTATATCTATCTATCTATCTATCTATCTATCTATCTATATCTATATATATATATATCTATATATATATATATATATATATATATATATATATATATATATATATATATATATATATATATATAGATCTATCTATGTCTCTATATATCAATCTATATATGCGTATATATAGACATTTTATATATAGACATTTTATATAGACTTCAGGCTCTGTATGTGCGAATATGCATGTGCATACACACACACACACACACACACACACACATACACACACACACACACACACACACACATACATACATATACACACATACATATTCTTTCTTTAGGTCCAATTTCTTACATATTTAATGTCTTGCTTATATTTAATGACCATCCAATATTAAAGCTTTTTTTCAATTTATTATTCTTTGTAAAATATGAAATGCTTTCACATCTGTAAAGCAAATAACTTGTTTATGTTTAAATAAACATGTCATTTTATTATCTTTCTAGCTCTGGCAGAATTACTAATTTTCACTATAGAAAGTTTCATATAGATCTATATGAAAATTATATATAATTATATATATATATATATATATACCTATATGATAAATTATATATAATTATATATATCTATATATAAAATTATATATATATATATATATATATATATATAAATATAAATAAAAATTATACACCAATCGATATATATATCTATATAATGATTATTATATATTACTTCTATGTTAATATACTGTACAAAAAAATTCAAAAATCAAGAAATTATTACAGCATTAAGCTGGTATTATCGGGTATAATTCTAGTCATTGGTGTGTGTGTGTGTGTGTGTGTGTGTGTGTGTGTGTGTGTGTGTGTGTGTCCATGCTGGAGGCTCAGGTTTTTATGATTTCCAGGTTATTGTATTGGAAGTCAAACTGATGTTTTAGTCTCCTCACAAAAACCCACCACTTACTCACTATCAGCTTTGCATTGTAGAAACCACACACTCACACACACACACACACACACACACACACACACACACACACACACACACACACACACACACACACACACTCCTTAAACTAACCAAACACACTGTAACCAGTTGTAGTCTGGAAGTCGCACAAGGCAGCAGCAGCTAAACTCCTGGGCGGATGAATGAGAGCTGCCCCAACTTCTAATATAAAAAAATAGTAATAATAAAATTCCGGGGAAAAAAAAACACATTTAAACCTACATTGGATGGATGTGAATGTGTGGAATTTGCTCATTTTAATGAGCTTGAATAAAAGAGGACAATGCGATATTCCTCGTGCATGTTTAGTACTTTAAAGAACAAAAGTGGATTATGGCTTAGTTTGGAAAAGCTTGGGGGCGCAGCACTCTATAGGCTTAAAGACATTCCAGCTTTATAGAACATTTAATTGAATTGACATGCCACGTTTTCCCTTTCCAAGCACAGAAAATGATTAACAAAGCAAAAAGGAAAACTTGTTGAACTCACTGTCTCTAGTGCAGCAAACAGACGAACCAAAAATAAATAAATAAATAAATAAATAAATAAACTTTTCGTTCTAAACGATACAGTAGTGTCATGTCCACCCTCTTCAGTTGATCTGCTTTCTGGCACTTATTATCAGTTTTTATCCTCCTTGACTTTATGGCTGATGCACAAAAACACAACGCCTCTGCAAAAGCCTTTCCGTTTGCAGAACAGCGCATACAGTCAGACCACAAGTCTTCTTTCCTAGACTATTACTGACGAGGACACTTGGTTAAATCGGGACTCGTCTCAGCATTCCTGGGCTTCTCTTCCGTGTCATTTCCTTCCTGCGATTTTTATTCCTCATAAAGACATGTGGCCTGATGCTCTATAAAACATTTACAGTCAGTCTGCGAGAAGAAGAAAAAAAGCCAGTGCTTGGACAAGTGATATATAAACCACATTAACTACTGCATAAACTTGACAGCAGAGAAAAAGGATGAAAGGCTTCAATAAAGGAATTGGAAAGGAGCCCCTCGGTGCATTGCTAAAATTACCAGCAGTTAAGCACTGTTGGTTTGCCAGCACATTCCCATGACAAGATTTCTGCAGATTCAGGGGTTTAAACACATTCAGAAACATCCCGGGACTTTGCCGACTTAATATTAGGCCGCTTGTCACAAGATGTCACAAGATGAAATATCCTGCATGGAAATATTTCCCTTCAATTAATCCCAGTGTTTTATTGCTGGAGCGTTAGTGATGCGAATAATGTATATCTGGCCGGAACCCCTAAACCCAGTAATGTGCTGCAGGGTTAAATAAATATGCGTCCACTACGATTAGACATGTTTAATGTCCTGTAAACGAGGTGCCATTTAACCAGTTAAGAAGCCCAAACGGAGGGAAAAAATTGCATTAGTGGTGTTAATTATTCGAGCGAGTTCTCCCGGGGGCATCGTTATGATCCAGCTGCATTTCATCTCTTAACATTTTTATCCCACTAACCCTAGACAAGCATCAGGATGGTTTTTCTCAGTACTGGTGTATGGTTTATTGCTAAGGCGATAGAGATCTTTCAAGATTGGATCATGAAGGATCATGTTTGAGGAAGTGACAGGAGAATGCATACAGATGATTTTTGTGGTAAGTGATAAATGTTGTATACTGTTGTGTGTGAGACTTATACTATACTTGTGTGTGTTTGTATGTGTGTGTACGTGTGTGTTGCACACAGCTTTGATTTCTGCCTAAATTCCACAGGTTTTGCACAAAACTTGAGCAAAATATTATAAGTTGGAATTTTGTAGCGCCGAGTAAAATGAATGACAGGACAGTGGATGGCACTAAAAAGCCACGAATGACAGGTGGATTGGTTATACGGGCGCTTATAAACACACACACACACACACACACACACACACACACACACACACACACACACACACACACACACACACACACACACACTCCTTTACTGTCACATGCATGTCTCCACGTCTCCATCCAAACATCTCTGACTACACACATACACACACACACACACACATGCACACACACACACACACACACACACACACACACACACACACACACACACTCCTTTACTGTCACATGTATGTCTCCACGTCTCCATCCAAACATCTCTGACTACACACATACATGCACACACACACACACACACACACACACACACACACACACACACTCCTTTACTGTCACATGTATGTCTCCACACTCCACGTCTCCATCCAAACATCTCTGACTACACACATACATGCACACACACACACACACACACACCACACACACCACACACACACACACACACACACACACACACTCCTTTACTGTCACATGTATGTCTCCACGTCTCCATCCAAACATCTCTGACTACACACATGTACACACACACACACACACACACACACACACACACACACACACACACACACACACACACACACACACACACACACACACTCCTTTACTGTCACATGTATGTCTCCACGTCTCCATCCAAACATCTCTGACTACACACATGTACATGCACACACACACACACACACACACACACACACACACACACACACACACACACACACACACACACACACACACACAACGAACTCCTTTACTGTCACATGTATGTCTCCACGTCTCCATCCAAACATCTCTGACTACACACATGTACATGCACACACACACACACACACACACACACACACACACACACACACACACACTCCACACACACACACACACACATCGCACACACACACACACACACGCAGACATCGCCAACACGCTTACCTTCGTCGAGGAGGCGCTCGAGGTGGTTGAAGATGCCGCAGAAGTTGGGCAAGCTGCTCATCAGCTTTTTGTCGTTCATGAGCTGCATGAGATAATCTGGGCTCGGCTTCGGCTTTTCCTTCGTTTCCATTTCCCCCACCATATTCCAATCAAATTCACAGCCCAAACCCCGGGGTATTGGGGAAAAAATAGATATAAAAAAAAAAAACAAAAGAAAAAGAAAGAAAAAAACCGATAAGGTGGATCAGAAGAGAAAGCGCCGGAGAAGAGCAAGTGTTCGTCGGGAGAAGAAGCTCCTGCTGCTGTTCCCTGTCACTGCTGGGATTGTTCTGCGCGCACACTCACTCACGCGCACCGTTATTCTAATGCAAGCACAAATGTGTAATAATATTCTATAGCGTAAATAATAATAATAATAATAATAATAATAATAATAATAATAATAATAATGCTAATTAAAAAAAATCTACAAAACGTACACGAGGACGGAGAGGTAGGCCGAGTTTTTTTCCCGTTTCTCTCGATAAATTCCACAAGTTACTCAAGGAAAAAAAGAAAGGGAAAAGAAGAAAGAAAGGAAGAAAGAAAGAAAGAAAGAAAGGCAACTCCCGGACGCGCGGATGAGATTTCAGCTGATTTCTTCTTTACTTCCTTTTTTCCGCGACACTTTGGAGGCGGTGAGTGAGTGAGTGAGTGAGTGAGTGAGTGACCCGCGCTCTCCGAGTCCAACACTGTTTCCTGTGTAGTGTGTATGTGTGTGTGTGTGTGTGTGTGTGTGTGTGTGTGTGTGTCAATGTAATGCGTCTAGTTCCTCTTCTTGTGTCGCCCGCAATAACGGAGCTTCTTCACCGGGACTTGGTGCGCGCTCCTCTGCCAGCGTTCTGCTCCGTCCGCGCCGCCCGGACTCGAGAGCGCGGTCACGTGACCGCGCCGCACGCCCGCGTCCCTCCGGCCCGAAAGAACGCGCGCTCCCGAGCCGAGGGTGGGAAGAGTTGTCGCACACACACACACACACACACACACACAGAGACACACACACGCACGCACACACACGCACGGACGCACGCACGCGTGCGCGCGCACACTAACACACACGACGTTCACTCCGGAAAAGCAATGCGTCTGTTTGCGAAGACGCATCAGAAACTGCATTTTCAATCTTTATAGAAATATATAGTAATAAACGGAAGAGAAAAAGCATTACACTTCTCACGTGGAAAAACACAGAAACACGTGAAACTCAAGTCAAGTCAAGAGGGTTTTATTGTCAATACAACCATATATAGCTGACGCAGTACACAGTGCATGAGACAACGTTTCTCCAGGACTCTGGTGCTACACAAAACAACACACAACACAACAAAGAGCTACAAGTACACAAGGCTGAGGACTAGACTAAGTTTGTCCTAGCCACATAAAGTGCATCGTGTGCAACACATTGCAAACAGCGCAAAGACAAAACAGACTGTCAAGACAGTGCATAACAATAAACAGGACATAACATAACCATAAATAAAATAAATCACAACGACCCGTAACTCTGATGTATTTGAGTGTGGCTGGTGTGCAAAACCAAGGCATGCTTTTGGCCTTAAGAACTTTCATTCCGTCAGCCAACGGCATCTGTTTATGTATTATACATATGCATTAAGGAACAAATACAACTTAAATAAACTTAAAAATTCTTGTAGGATGTTTTTTTTTATTCTTAATTGTTATTTGTTTTTTTCTCACATCTGATCATTCACAAATGGGCTGATAAAGTAGGAAGAAATCTCCAATATTTATTGAGTGCTTGATCATTTTCTTGCGAACTTCATACTTAATATCGTTAAAAACTCAACATTTCTACATTGAATGCTTCTTGATCCCATAAGGAAATTGTTTCCTTTATTCAGTGAAGCACATATTAATTGTAGTGCATAACAGAACCATTGTATCACGCCCGATCGCACGGTCCTGATGCTGGTCCATGCACGCATTTGTAACCCTTTTGGCAAACGGCATGGGAATGTCTACGAGACTGTGAGAATGTGAGAAAAAGAGACAAAGTGTGTTAGATTAAATGCCAGGGAACATCAGAAAGAATCCTGGTTAAAAAAAGAAATGGAGCATTTACTTCAATGGAGATCTTCCACAGAAAGTCTGCTGTGCTAAGCAGTGTAGCATGGAGTCTTTGTAAGACAGTAAATTGGGCCTGCAGACCTTGTTCCTCAAGTTTAATGCACCAGAAGTACATAGTTAAGCAATTGAATTAAAATAAATAAACCTAGCTTTCCTATGTAGACTGTCATAATTATATATACAATTAATTTACATTCAAATAACTTGGCAGTATGTTTAGATAACAAAATTATCTCTGTTCATATTAAATTGTAATCGCTTTTTATCTGCTTATATCAACTTCAAATAAACATAAATATTATATTTAGCCGAATATATTTACAGCCCTGCCTATTATACTGGCCCAATCCAGTAACATACATACTTAAAAAAAAAATTTAAGTGCTCCAATATTTCTCTTATAGCACACAAGATATGTTACATTTGCATTGTAAACACACAGCAGACATGAGTTACAAATGCTTCAAATCCCTTCATTAGTGCAGGTTAGTATATACTCATTAATTGGCTTAATGCTCTCTCCGTTCGTTTTGTTATGCAAATGTTTTCCCATGCCCGGAGCTGCCTGGCTTTTAGAAAATGGCTGCAAAAAACAATCGCTCCAGTCTCTGTTTGATTTCACATATTGGCCCATTAGTCGCTTTCACGTGAATGAAAAAAGGGAAAGAAAGCGGTGGCAGTGTTTTTAGAAAGTGCTGGAAAACAAAGCCGGAGAAATGTGTGAAAGGAGCAGTGAGGTTAGGGGAAGGAGGGCAGGCGGCCCAGTCCCTGACGGCACGGAAACAAATCACCGTTCAGAACAGGAAGGGATTGTCCAGGTCCTGCCCAGCACCTTTTCATCTTTTGTAGAGCCTGGAGCTTTCTCATGCAGATCGCCGGGGATGAGGAGGCCTGGGTTAGGGTGCCTCTCTCTCTCTCTCTCTCTCTCTCTCTCTCTCCGTTACATGGAGGATGGGGGTGGATATTTACCCCAAACCCTTCCTTCTGAGACATGCTGAACCCCCTCTCCCCTTCATTTTCCATGTCTCCAACCCAGTGCTCTCCACTCAGCCACTTACCCTGGTGACGGAAGCCTTGTGTGAGAGAGCCAAGGAATAGCGTTAATGAATGCATTCCTATACACACGCACCCTGAATCCCAGCAAAGAGTAAGGTTGTCTCTGTCTGCTTCAAGAGACTAAAACAGAAACCTCTGCAATTGCCTTCCTAAACTCTGTGTGCTTAACTTTACCCTCAAGCATACTAGCTTCTCGCCTCTTCCGTTACATAGATCCTATTAGAACCTCGCTCCCACCCTCTCTGGTGACTTCATGGGAGGTGAAAACACCTCATAGACAATCCTAATGAAGCCAAATCCAATGCATGAGAACATCCCGTGTTTATTCAAATCTTTTGAGTTGATAAATAAATAGTTATATTTAGAAAAATTGTTCCTTCAACTAATTAAAAGAAAAGTTTAAAATGCAATAAATCAATGGTTTTCCAGGAGCACAAACATATAGAGTTACAGTACTTATTTATACAGACAGATTGAGTGCATTAGGAAAATGACTGCAAAATATCAATAATCACAATAATAATTATAATTTCACAGACCCGTCTCCAAGGCTCATTACCGGCGCAATGTATCTGGAAACTCATTACTAAACGTGACCCTGTCCCATAAAATGAAACCAGTGGATTCTGTCATTTGTATACGTGTGTCTTCGATATGGGCAGTTGATTCATTATATGTTGGGCCGAACACACTGAGAGAACACATTGATCAGACAGAGGCTTGTAGGTTCTCTTTCTAGCATCGTCTCTGTTTTATTTTTCTTTTCTGCTACCGGGTCCTTTATATTAGGACTGAACTGGGTGCTAATTTAATGCGCTGCAAAAAAAAAAGGGAACTCGGTTGCTTCAGCATCAGAGGATTGGAATGTGAGCTATTTAATGCAGGAGTCAATCCCTCTCAGTCATGGACAGTAACACTGCCCCCCCCCCTCCACACACACACACACACACACACATATGCAGGAAAAAAACAGGACTGCCTTGATAAATAAATAGAGGAGTAATTAACAGGCCTTTGAGAGGGAAGGCTTGTGCCCATAGGACATATCATTACAACTAACATGATTGGGTGAAAGTGAAAGAAAGGGGTTAGTAGGGTAGCAAAAGAAGGTGGGGATTTAGAGAGTGATATGAAAGGGGAAAATGAAAAAAAAGAGCAGTCGAAGAGAGCAAGAATAGTGCTGGGAAGAAAGTGTCAGGATAGTATTTGAAAAATATACAGCATGTGTTCGAAAAAGGCAGAGAAATGGGTCAGACTGGCATATCTTAAAGCAGGCTGGATTTAAAAGGTTTATTTGAGAAGGGTTCAGGTGCATTTTTTTGACGGGAAGAATCAAAGTTTAGGGGATCCCTTGTGTCAGACTGCACACCATCTTAACTTTAACCCCAGGTAGATGCTTGTCGTGAAATCGCACCAAACACAGACATTTTAATGTATGTATTCCTCCGATGCCAGATGATGCATATTTGACACGTACCATTGGAACATAGTTATAGTATCTGCTTGAAAGCAAAAACACACATCATTCATTTTTATGATAAATAAATTCAGACAACAAGGGGGTAACGGAAGTCGTAAAGGCAAATATAAATCTATATTTTTTAAAGATTTCAATTGCACAAGTAAAATGTTGTTAATATTAGCTTCGTGGTCTTTTATATTGCGTTAGCGTCCTGTTCTTAAACCATGCACTCAAAGTGTCCTTCAGTGTTTTTTATCAGTTTATATGATATCTACCATCGAGCCTCTTGGCTTACAACTGCAGGCTCAGTTTTTAAACTGTTTGGGTTATTAGTGAGTGATATGGATCCGAAGGGACACGGATCTGAATTGGCATCAATATTGTCTTATTAGAGGCGACCAGTAACACAGGTTGATTGATTTCCATTTCCCTAGATGTCACAATACTCATATTTTCCCTTTGTTTGATTGATTGTGATTGATACATTCATAATAGATATAGATTTTTATTCCTATAAAAGAAAGAAAATACGAGGCGTATTGAATGCAATTTATTTTGTGGAGAATGATCTGCTTGATTCATCCCGATGCCCCATCCCTGGATGGAGTTCTCTTCAAATGGAAGACACTCTGTGCATCTGGGGATGGTTCCACATCAACAGCCTAAAGATCCATGAAGTTCCTGAGCAACTCAAGAACTTGGCCTGTAATTAATTTCACCAGTTTACTACAAGGACCACAGGGTGCACTTAATTGTCTATCGCTGCACACCAAACAATGACGGGACTTTAATGAATGGATATTTGGTGCAAGCCAGATGAGGATGGATTCCCTTCTGAGTCCTCTCAAGATTTCTTCCTCATGCCAATGGGATAAACCTGTAATTATAAGGAAAAAACAAACAATGTTCTTTGCTAAAAGCCCTTTCATTCATTCATTCATTCATCTTCTAACGCTTTATCCGATCTTCCCTCGGGTTCAACCTACTGTGCATGTTTTTGGACCTGGAGGAAACCGGAGAACCCAGAGAAAAATCCCCTGAGACACGGGGGAGAACATGCAACTCCACACACACATGGCCGAGACAGGAGTCGAACCCGGACCCTGGCGGTGTGAGGCGAACGTGCTAACCACTAAGCCACCGTGCCCCACCACTAAAAGCCCTTTATAAATGATAATGAATCGAATTGAAATTGTGTTATCCAGAGATTTAGTGAATGCAAACCCGATAGTGTTTGCGTTCACAAATTAATGCGTATAATGTAATGTGTACAACTGAGTCTGTGCTCTGGAATGTCTTTGTCTACACTACACGATGCATGGATTTGGGTCTATCTGCAATTTGCTGCAGAGAATGTGTACAGTCTGAACGGACAGTGACTGTGCCTAATCCAGCGCACACAGAGAGAGCGATTGTTCTCGAAGAGCAACACTGGGCACCATTGTAACCTGCCAGGGCCCGGAGCACAGAACCAGGACACAAAGACAATTAGAATACTTCCAACATGGAGACATCGCCACAACTGCCACTCTCAAAGAGTCATGCAGCGATAACAAGGGCTCCTCCCCTCTGCCACAACAGAGGCCAAACAGGCCAGTGGTGTGTCTCCGAGTCACCCACAATGCACAAAGACAAATCACAGAAACAGTTTCTTACCCTGAGCTGTAACCGGAACTCAATAACTACACAAATTATTTTGGCACACATTTTACAGCAGTGGACGGAAATACAATAATGGCAGGGAAATGCCACTTATTATTCAGTAAAGCACAAATATTCCAAATTTTAATAAAGGTTTGAAGTATTTTTCTTAGAAACTATTGATTCTAATGGGATTCAGTGAATTTAGAGCGTACTCTAGTTGTATTTGTAGATGTATGTGATGAAACCTGAAATGAACAGAAGCAAGTGAGATTAGATTAGATTAGAATAGTCAGGCCCGAATCTTTTAGTGTTTTTAAATCTGTTCTTAAATGGACTTTTGTAGGGCAGCTTTTTATGTTATCTTTTTAATAGTTAACAGATTTTTAAAAGTGACTTTTAACGGCAATATATAAACTAAGGATTACTATTATATATATATATATATATATATATATATATATATATATATATATATATATATATATATAAATATAATAAAATCAACAGGAATAATAATGAAAAAAAAAAACAGGAATAAAATAAGTAGAAAAGTCAGCAGGAAGTTATCAATGAAGAAGTGTGACGTAAGTCATTGAAGAGGGTCACAAAGAGTTTTCGAAGAGCTTGTAAATGTAAGTCAATTTGATTGTGTGTGTGTGTGTGTGTGTGTGTGTGTACATATACATGTGCCAAAGAGGACTCCTATGCTTAATTAGCAGGTAGGTGATGCAGAACAGGCGTGTGTGTGCGATTCACGTGTTCACAGTAACCATGTGGTTGTTGATATCTGGAGATCCCAATGGATTGTGATCTCACAATGCGTGTGCTTCTGTGTAATGCTCAAAATAGTCACAAGTGGTTTTGTGTATAAACTGGAAATGGTTCTGTCTATTCCATAACTGTTTTCCATTTACTCAGAGTGAAACCTCTAAAATGACCTTGAAAAATCTTTTAAATGCTAAACACCAGAAGGGAAACAATAGGATTCCTGTAAAAGCTGGCAATTTTTCGGAACATATCATCATTTATTGTTTTTTTTGTTTTGTTTAAAAACTTTATTATATTCCTCAAACTGATGTCCTGGTGAAATCCCTGGAAACATGGGAAAAATCAGGAAACTGTTATTTACAGTTGACAACCAGATTTAACATTTGGGATTGTTATTTTCCAAAACAAACAAACATAAATTAATGGAAAAATCTGAATATAATATAAGACTGGACTCGCTCAGAGTGTATTTCATTATACTGGCATAATATTTTTCCAATAATAATAATAACAACAGCAAAAACATGCACAATGTTTTTTTATATTTTGTTTTTATATATTTTTTTTAAGAAATTATTTTTCGACTCCCTACAGAGATCTTGTGCCGTGTGCAAAGTATGTAGTTTGCATGGTCTATAAACAAACACATTTATATTGTTTGTGCAGAAATACCAAAGATATGTGGTTTTATTTTGGAGCATTAAACTGGGATATTGAGTGAAAAGACAAGCAACACAAAAATGAATAAGTATATGCAATGCAAATACATACATACACACACACACACACACACACACACACACACACACACATATATATCATATATATATATATATATATATATATATATATATGTATATATATATATATATATATATATATATATAATTGATATACAATATAGATAGATAGATAGAGATAGATAGATAGATAGACAGATAGATAGATAGATAGATTTTTAAAATAATAATAAAATAATAAAAATAAAATGAATAATACAAAATAAATCTGAATATATTATAACTATTCAGTATTCAAGATGTGACACATTTACTATTTCACTATATTTTAAAAAAGTCACATCTCTTCCACTGCTTGTATCAGACACACTGAAACTGAAAATAGTAGCAGAAAGAAATGTTTTTCTTAGTGATCTCAGACTCAAAATGTTTATAAATAATTTTAGATACCACCGTACAAATTATCGCTTTTTAAATACTAATATTCAAAATACATTATTTGCTACATGTGCTTTAAC
Organism: Kryptopterus vitreolus; assembly: GCA_030449085.1. Taxonomy (NCBI): domain Eukaryota; kingdom Metazoa; phylum Chordata; class Actinopteri; order Siluriformes; family Siluridae; genus Kryptopterus; species Kryptopterus vitreolus. The sequence continues at coordinate 1,250,062 of JACRUU010000014.1, forward strand.
TGAAACATTTGTAAAACCTAATGGCTGAAATTTTCTATTTATTTATTATTAATGTTCATTTATTTAACACTAATCCCTTGTATAATATCTAGGATAGCTATTACTTATTTTATCCTTTATGGAGGTAAACAATCTGGACACATTTTTATTCACCAAAATGTTCCTGGAAATCCATGATCCAAAACAGCCATGTGCGATTGAGTTTACGAAGATAGCCAGTACTATATCCAGAAGAATTACTGCTTGAAATCTTCCATGTTTTCTATGCATATCTATTATTTACAATATGTTCTTCATTTTCTTGCCCATGTTTGTAGCATCTGCAAACATTAGGGTGTGTTTTGTGGAAATAATATCTTTAGTAAGATAAAGGAGGGATAAAGGATATATACATTTATCACATTTGGTGGACGCCCATTTGAGGGTTAAGGGTCTTACTCAGAGAGCCAGCAATTGTACCTTTTTGTGACATTGTTAAACTCATGACCTTCCGATCCAAGATCCAAGGTCAGATGCCAACTCCCACCTCTCCTGAGATATGCATTGGACATGTAAATATTAGTCTTTTAGATGGGACCTGCTCTGATTATATTAACACAAAAACAAAGCCTGAGAAACATCCCTGAATTTTGCTCCTTTTTTTATTGGATTAAGAAGATTTAAGTAGAAAAATACACTCTCTGGAACTGAGCATGTGCAAGGGAGCCAAGAAAACACGATCTTTGACCAACGCTCCGATCCTAATCCAGTCCGTGCATCAATACACTCACGTTTTACCGTCTGTCAGGAAAGATGTGGTTAGACAGGGCCAGAATGGAAGACATTATCCAGCTGATCCAAATTCAATGTTAAAGCGGACCGTATTTTTCTCCCCTCAGATCACCTCAGCCCAGTCAATCTGTCAGCAGTCTCCAAAGATCAATTTATCTTGTAGGACATGGGACACTAAGCTTCAGGAAAAAAAAATAGGCCAGACACCAGACGATTTTGGATGGTAGGTGAATGACTTCTCTATATCAGGGAAGATTCATTTTTGTGTCAGAGACTTAAAAAAAAAAAACCTGATCCTTTGTGTCTCTGAAGTCTATTTTATTTATTTATGTATTTGAAATCTTCTCATCAGTTATGCTGGAACTAATCAGGATTCACAGAACGCACCCTAAGCATATAAGTCAGGTTTGGTTGTTTTGTTTGTCTGTTTCTTTTTTAACTGTTTGAACTGCATGTAGAAGAGAAGTTCAACTGCAGGCTGCATAACCGAAGCTGTCCTAAGGTGCTTAGGCAGAGTTGTGTCTTTATTACACACCAACATCTGCACAGAATGTTCCAAACGGAGGAGGAAAAAGCCTCTGGGTGGGTCTCCGCAGCTGCTCGAGGGCCCCAGTGAGGAGATGAGCATGCCTGCTGAGCCAGAAGGGCTGAGTAGAATGCTGGGGTGTGGGCTTGTGGAGGAGGCCTTTGCCTCAGTGGAACTGCTCTGCCTGAGATTATTCGATCATCACAGCCTGGAGCTGGAAGTTACAGGAAGAAGAGGTCACTTTTGCAGATCCACGCTGCATGATGGAAGTTTAAGGCTTGCTGGAAAGTATTGGAAGCACTGCAACATATAGCACTAAAGCAAGCACGGGGCGAATGTCATCATGTACTTGTATACATTTAATGTGGACTCAAGGGATAGAAAGGAATGTGACACTCGGTATGAGGTTGAATTAATATGTTGTTGCGATTGTGGTTTCTGAAGGAAGTGTGAGTTTTGTCAGACAGACACGTACATAATCTGTGTTTGGAATGGAAATGTAATAGTTTACAGATTACAGAAGACTCTATTCAAAATGTAATAAGTAGTGTAACTTTTCAATTACTTTATAAAAGTAAAGCAACTGATTTTTACAAACATTTATAACATTTATAATTTATAATAGTAAACCTTACAGTAGTAACTCAACTCTTGTTTACTGTTGGAATTCCAAAGTCTTTCATCACTTGAATTAAGTTTATATTAATTAGATTTTTAAGCACAGCCACAAAATTGTATTAAAAAAATGTATTAAAATTATTTAAATGATTTAATACCATTTTAGAAATTAAATCTTTACATAGCTATAACAGGATACAGTGACAAGTAACATGGCAGAAATAGAAGCCCTAACCCTGGAGGGGTGTGGAGGTTATTATTATTGTTATTATTATTATTATTATTATTATTATTATTATTATTATTATTATTATTATTATTCAACATACCCTAGGTTTTTAAAGAAATTGCCCAGATGTAACCCTATTTGTAATCTTTAACATTTATAATAAGTAACTGTAATTTAACTACACATTTTTTTCTCAGTATGTAATGTATTACTGTTACATTTATTTTAAATGTACGTAATAAAATTATGTAATGCCATTACATGTAACTAGTTACTCCCCACTCCCCAACAAGGTGCATAACTTATATTCAGGCTGTGATTTTTCTCAATCTCAATCTACCGTAAATTAATACTTTTCATGTTTTTAATACTCTAACATATTGTGATATTCTATAAATATAGAAATTTCATTCAAAATCTCATTATATTAAATTTTTAGTTAACGCTGGAAATTATTATTTGAATTAATTTCTTATTATAATCTTATTCCTATTTCTTTTTCTAATCTCTATGTATTTCTTTAGTGGTTGTTTTATTGTTGAATATGGTACATGGCTCCCTTATAAATTATATTCCAGTTTTAGCTACTTTGTATATAAACTGATAATATGTTTAGGTTCCATACGGTAATATACAGTAATACAGTGAGGAGCTCATACCGGTTATGAATGTGCAGCTAGTAGGTGTCACGGTGCTCTTTCTCTCCTCGCTCCTCCCTGCTCTTTCCCCACACACACACACACACACACACACACACAAATTGGCCCCAGCTGTTCCTGATTCTCCCCCTCTCCCTCTCCCGATATAAGCCCGGTTCTCCCTACATTCCCGGTCCGGGCTCGTAGCACGTACGTAGTGTCGCGGACACGGACGCTCAATAGATGTATGTTTAACCTTTTGTCTGTTCCCGATTCCAGTCTGTTCCCGATTCCAGTCTGTTCCCGATTCTCGGACTTCCAAGTCCGCACCCGCTCCTGCTCTCCGGTACTCCCGGTACCCCACGGCGCGCAGCGCGCAAGGCTCCCTAGCCTGTCTGGCCGTGGTCGCCCTCCTTTTGAGCAGCGTCTCCTCTGTTCTTATTTAAATAAATCCCTTTGTTTGTATTCCGGATCTCTGTGCAGCGTCCACCGTTACAGTAGGTGTAATTCAGGGAAATTTAGGAGGTGTGAGTGGATGCACATTTTTTGTTTAATAAAACACACCTATCGCCTCTTTTATATTCCATCCTCACATTACAATCAGCTGAGGAACAGTCAATGCTGAAATGATCTGGCAAGGCCACAGACACAAGTTTCTTTATTCATTTGTTCTTTTTATTGTTCAGAATGAAAAGTGCCCAGTATCTCGTTCAATCACAACCCGGAGTGACGGAGCAAAACGCTCACATAGAAATGCTGGCTATAAACTACAATTAATGCTGATAAGGTGAGTTTACATAAACACATTATTAACTCCTTATCTTTGACAGCTCTACTAAAAACATTTATTAAAAAGAAAATTACACACAAAGTGTAATATTTGTTCACTATTAATATTACAAAATACATTATTTGCTACATGTGCCTTCACAGAAAAAACTGTATATACTAATTGCTGAACTTGGTTGTCTTCATTATCAATCTTTAAGGCAGGATAGGCATTAAGGCAGGATACACCCTGGATGGAATGCCAACCCATCGCAGGGCACACACACACTCACACACACACACACACACATTCGCACTCACATTCATACACTAGGGACAATTTTCCAAGGTGCCAATCAACCTACCGTGCATGTTTTTGGACCGGGAGGAAACCAGAGAAAAACCCGGAGAAAAAAACTGAGGCACGGGGAGAACATGCAAACTCCACACACACATGGTCGAGACGGGACTCAAACCCGGATCCTGGAGGTGTGAGGCGAACGTGCTAACCACTAAACCACCGTGCCCCCCGTATATATATATCAATAAAAGAAAAAATAAAAAAATAAATTAAAATCGCATCTGTCAATAGTTATAATTTGAATGTAAACGTTTAACATTGGCATAAGTTAACATTATCTAGCTAGATCAACAGTGTTGCCTGATTTTAGATACGGTTATCAAGCAAGCAATATCAGTAGCTGTTCATGTTTACCAGCAATGCAAATGCCTGTTTTAAGTTGCATTTCGAAGCATGATTGATGTGATTCTAGTTTTCGTGGATCCTGTTAAATTTTGCTGACAGAATTACTAGTGTCTCGTCTCATTCATGGCACCATGCTCATCTTTATATGGTCTTGCTTGGCCTTGCTTTATGTCTTGTGACGTTCACAAGATTAACTTATAACTAAAAGCTATTTTGTGTGTTAGAAGAAAGAAACTGAGACTTACAGAGCTTTAAAAAGAATTGTGCATTATTTGAATATCGAATTAAACAACTTGACTAGCATTTAGCACTTGATTTCGAAACTGAGATGTGTATCAAATCCCTCTAAGAAGCCTCTTTTCTTTGTGCGACTGATGCTTTTATACGGAAACAAAAAGAAAAGAAAAGAAAAAAAAGAATAAAAGCATTAATTCATGATCACTACCATAAATAAAGACTACGGGGAGAATGATAGGTCTTCTAGTAGTAGTATATATGTGTTATATACTGCATGCTGAACTGCAAGCTAAACCAGTGTCATTTTGGACTCACAGATAACAGAAGCCTATCTCATGTCCTGACAGATCTTCCCGTTAATTGCCTTTCCTCAACCCTGCTGGCTTCCGATCGAATGGAAACGACCTCCACATCGGAGTACAAATGTACGTGGCATTTAGTGTCAGCGACTTGACAAGTCATTGTTACCCAAGGTTAGGCCGTTGTTGTGCGGATATTAGATTTAGTTCATAAATCATGGTTGGGTGAGCCGCTGGGAGTGAGGTAGCTATTTGTGGCTCGCTGTCCGTGGATGCATGCTGTCAGTGTGGACCAGGAGCAGGTGTGCCCTTGTCAAAGGGGGGTGGGTGTGAATAGCCAAAGTAGACTGATAGTCCTATTGGGGACATTGTAACCCCAATACTAGACATCGTGTACATCCAATCTCCATAGAGTTTTTAGTGAAATTCATGGAAGAGATAAAAATAAACCCACTAATAAAGCAAAAAAAAAACTGATACACCTAAATTACATCTGTATATAGTGAAGTAGCCATATAAATAGTATTATTAAAATAAGGTTTGCAAAACCTGAGAAGCTACATGCTGTGAATGAAGTAAATGTAGCATGCTGCCTGGCCGTCTCAACTAATTAGCATGATTAGCACGCTAGTGGGTCAGCCTACAAGGGAGATGAAATTTGCGGATGTAAATGCACATTAATTTACAGAGGGGTGATAAAAGAATGACCCATAGAAAAAAAGACAAGCTTTGTCTGATGGAATGGACACACAAGCTTATAAAGGGCACATGCTTACAAATTAGCACAATTTTAAGAAGTTAAAATTTGCTTTAGTGGATGGAATTAATCCATAGGTCCAGAATAGGACCAGTATTTTAAACATGTGTTAAATGAACGAAAAACATTTTATAATTCATTAACTTTCTAAAGTGTTCTCACTAACCCCAGTTCCATGGGATTATACCAAACAAACAAATGGGAAACTCACAAGAGACCAACTTGGCTAAGATTCATGTTGCACCATGGTGCCCTAAAAACTTTTCAACGACCAAATTGGCAGATTAGGAAATAGAGTTCATGAGAGGGTTGCCAGATTAATACAGTTAAAAAAATTCTCTGAGGATGAGAAGATTGTTTTAGTGGCAAACTGAAATAAAATATTAATTTATATTTGTGGGTTTTTTTTTGCCTACAAATAGAATGTGTTCGTGCACCCGGTGCATCTACTTTCCACAGAAACATTTACAAGTGAAATATATTGAGGTCAGAGAAAATATGAAAACATACACAAAAAAAAAACCCTGTGCACCGTGGTGGCTATATTTCCTATGTGAGAAAAGCAGAAGATCATAAAAAAAATCATGACTGATTTTTGTGGGTTTTATGTCGGATTTGCTTTAAATATTAGGCTCTAATTTGTCAGTTGCTCATTACCTTATTTCTCTAATAAGTTCATTATTGATCTAAAGTCATAAGCTGCTGCTGTACAGGAGAAAGTGGTTCATTGTCAGGTTTAAAACAAAGATGGATAGCCCGGTGTTTGAACAGTCAGCAGAGGATCGGAATGTCAACAGTGTTCGCATTTAATCTGTGAGAAAAACCTTCAATTGAAAAGCTTCCGCAGAGTATGAGCCTGATGTCTCTTTGCTCCCAGGCTGGAACACCCAAGAGTTATTAAAGCAAGAAAAAGAAGAACAAGAAGGAAAAAGTGTGGCCACATGAAGAAAAAAAAAAAAGAAAAGTAAAACAAAAACTCAAATGAAAAGTGTTCTGTTTTCAAATCTTATGTGAAACAGGTAGCATAATTATTAATTAAAGCCTGTCACACTAACATTCACGTACATGCGGATACACACACACACACACACACACACACACACACACACACACACACACACACACACACACACAAACAGTCAGCCATCAGTCTCCGTCTTGAATTGACAGAATAATGTAGTCCACAACACTTGAGCACAAGCTGTGGCTGCTTACTAAGAATCTAAGAATAGGGCCTGTCAGCTACTGTTGCCTAAGTGCAGCAAGCCTCATCATCTGTCACCCCGCTGCTGCCCGCCACTTGCCTCCAGGATGGAAACCATGCCATTCCGTTTCTGAGATGACATCTCCCTGTTAACTCTTTCCTAAGTCGCTCATGGAATGGCCTTTGAAACACTAAACAGGCTATGGCTGGCCTGTTTAGTGCCATGTTTAGTTGCGCCATTTCCTCACCTGACTCAATGGAGAGGAGGATATCGTGTAGACCAGTGGTTTCCAACCTTTTCTGTACCGCGGACCGGTTTAATGTCTGACAATATTTTCACGGCCCAATCTAAAGGTGTAGCTTATAAAAAGGAAATAAAATGACAAGATCGGCATTAAAAACTGTTGTGTTTTCTTTATAATAATAATAATAATAATAATTTTACCATGGGGTGCTTGCTCTCGCCTCATTAGAGAGCTGGTCACTGCATATTACGCACAGCGGGTTTGGTGCGTGGGAATCGCCCATGGCGATAAATCCATATTTTAAATATGTTTCTTGATACTGCCTGTAAAGGCAGCTTTCCCTTTTTTAGCGGGTGCAGGTTCCTATTCTGTCCCTTCATTGCACCGTTTCCCCTTCGCAAAGAAACTTTTGCTCATTTTGCTATCTTGGGATTAAATTTAGCAGGATGTATTACGTGTTACCGGCCAGAGCAGCCCTTTTAAAAAGGAGATGGATGTAGGTAAGACATGTGACCGAGGCATGCATTTTGGCAGAAAATGCATGTGGAGGAGAAAACCCGGTAATTTTCCAATATAATACATCGTTCAGAATCAGATAATAAAAGGCAATAATGCAAGTTATGTATTCTTTCTATGCGGCCCGGTACCAACTGACCCAGAGACCGGTACCGGTCTGCTGCCCAGGGGTTGGGGACCACTGGTGTAGACAACACATCACATCAAACACTTCTCTGCTCAGATTACTCAAGATGTAGCCTTTCCATGAAGTTAGATACCCAATGACATGCATCGTGACTTATCTCCGCTCTGTGATTCTTACCAATTATTCCATTAAACTAACAAATCAGACTTATTTGTCCTCCAGCAAAATCCTGTGTATTTGCATGTGTATTCACACAATCAAATTAGGCACCAGACATGCTTGAGGGCAGGTATGTCTAATTTGTTTGTTCGCCGAGCTCCATGCCTAGAATTCTGTAAAATAATTCCAAAAGGTAATTCATTGTGGAAGTGCAATACTCAACAGCACAAAGTCACAAAGAAATGATGTACTTTTAATGTTGGTAATCAAGCAAACTATGGAAAACTAATACTAATTATGACCAATCTTATCACCAGACTAGTCTTTACATTTTTTCCTGGGTTACAGGAATTGCAAGGTGCTTTTTACTTTTATACATTACAATACAGTGAAATGCTTTAATTGCCTCTACCAGTGATGTTAGGACCCTGGTCAGAGAGCAGTATGCTCAGGGGCCCCAAGAGTTCTAAAATGACAATACCAGAACTCGACCCAGTAATTTACAGTGATTAACACAGAGCTGTTACCTCTCCAAATACATATTAGATTCCACTCCGTTGTCCTTGTGCAAGGCACATGTACAGAGCCAGTGAAATGCAATATGCTATAAAAAGTGAGTTCAAGGCAGACTGGTTCAAGGTGGAGGTGGGATTGCCTCAAGGATCGCCTCTGAGCCCTTTCCTGTTTGCAGTGGTGATGGACAGGTTAACAGAGGAGGTCAGACAGGAGTCTCCGTGGATTATGATGTTTGTGGATGATATTGTGATTTGTGGTGAGAGTAAAGAGCACGTTGAAGAGGTGGAGGTACCTGCTGGAGCGAAGGGGAATGAAAGTCAGTTGGAGTAAGACAGAGTACATGTGTGTGAATGAGAGGGAAGACAGTGAAGTTCCAGGGAGAAGAGGTGGAGAAGGTGGAGGAGTTTAAGTATATGGGGTCAACAGTGCATAGGAAGGGTATCTGTAAGAGTGAAATGGGATGTTTATAGGACTGTGGTGAGACCTGCCGATGTAGTTCGGTTTAGAGACGGTGGCACTGTCTAAAAGGCAGGAGGTGTAGACGTTGAGATTCTCATCGGGAGTGAGGAAGAAGGTAAAGTATCACCTCGATTAGAGGGATAGTGCATGTGGGATGTTTTGGAGATAAGGTGAAGGAGATGGTTGGATGCACATATGCAGAGGAGGGACATGGGGTACATGCTGAATGCTGAGGATAGGAAGGGAAGACATGCAGGTTGTTGGGGTGAAAGAGGCAGATGTAGAAATCAGGGTTGTATTGAGTAGGATGATCCGTGATTCCTAATGCGAGCATCTGAAAGAGGAAGAAAAATATGTCTTTTCATCAAACTGTTACAACCCGGTTAGAGGCACAATTGTACAAGATCCCAATGGATGAAGTTGCATCAAATAATCCCTTTATATGAAGACTCAAACATGATCCAGCATGCAAAAAAAACAGTGCAGTGAAGATTACATGGGTTGAAATGGCAGATCTTGTCTGGCCTGCCATAGAGCTCTGGCCTCATCCCTATTGAATACCTGAACCTCAACAGGGAGGTGCTAGCTCATTCGTTAAGGCATTGGATTGTCTCAAGATCAACTCTCAGCACGACTACTACTCTCAGCTGTAACGCAAATCTACAGTCCAAAATCTAGCTAAACACCTTCTCAGAAGGTTCAAGGTTATTAAAGGGAGTAAACGTGGAATGGGACATTTAAAAAGAACATACGAATCTTAGGCCAGGTTTCCACAAACCCTTGTCAATTTGGTTACAAGAGAAAAGTCAAATCATGACCATATGGCCATATGGTTCACTTCAGCAAATAGGACTGTAACAAGTGTACACTGCTACCACCGCTACTGCTATTTACACAAACTACTTGTACCACTAATACTAATATTACAAAAAATACAAATAAAACCCAAGCAGTATTCTAGGAGTAAAACTGCTGAATATCCAAGTGCATTATAATTAAAGGTGTTAAAATGTCAGCATAACACACTATGGAAGAAGATCTTTATTATCGATTAGATGTAAAAAAAATATGGTGCGAAGGCGTTTGGATGTAAAAATCAATCAATAATTTGAGCACTGTGTTCCGTGCTATAATTATTGTCAACTCTACTTTTATTATCAATTCCTATATCTTCTGAAATCTATACTTTACCTGCAGTAGCAATAAAAGCACTGTGTACTGATAGCATGCAAAAGGTCTCTACACCCTTGTCACAAACAAAAAAATGTGAAACAGATGGCAGCTAAGTGAGAGTCTAATGTGCAAGAAGGCAGAACAGCTCCAGCAGATGAGCTACTGAACACTTGGCAGCAGGAACTAATTTCTTGATTATGTAGGTTATGGTCTGTATCTGCAACTGAACTTCAGGTTATGATCATAATTAGCGGTAGCTCTAAAGGTAGGATTGCTTGCTAGTAACCAAAAAAACTTTGTAAACTACTTGGACAAACAGAGTTGGGATTTAGGATGTTTGATGTATCTTATATATTACTGTTTGGTGGATGCATCTATTGCATAAAGAACAGAAAAACAGTGAGTCCGAGAACTATACACATTAAGAAAACTGCACCAGTAAAAACACGTAATGGTGAGAAACTTTGTTGTGTCTCAATACACACATTTTTTTTAAATACAATACATATAACCTTAGGGGGGCACAGTGGCTTAGTGGTTAGCATGTTTGCCTCACACCACCAGGGTCCGGGTTCGATTCCCGTCTCGGCCATGTGTGTGTGTGGAGTTTGTGCATGTTCTCCCCGTGCCTCAGGGGGTTTTTCTCCAGGTTATCCGGTTTCCTCCGGTCCAAAAACATGCACGGTAGGTTGATTGGCACCTTGGAAAATTGTCCCTAGTGTATGAATGTGAGTGTGTGTGCGTACCCTGCGATGGGTTGGCATTCCATTCAGGGTGTATCCTGCCTTAATGCCCATAGACGCCTGAGATAGGGAAGATCGGATAAAAGGGGTAGAAGATGAATGAATGAATGAATGAAGAAATACACACACATTCATACACTAGGGACAATTTTCCAAGGTGCCAATCATTCATTCATTCATTCATTCATCTTCTACCTCTTTATCCGATCTTCTCTCGAGTCACGGGGTGCCTGTGCCTATCTCAGGTGTCTATGGGCATTAAGGCAGGATACACCCTGGATGGAATGCCAACCCATCGCAGGACACACACACACACACACACACACACACACACACACACACACATACACTAGGGACAATTTTTCCAAGGTGCCAATCAACCTACCGTGCATGTTTTTGGACCGGGGAGGAAACCGGAGAGCCCGAAGGAAAACCCCCCTGAGGCACGTGAAGAACATGCAAACTCCACACACACATGGCCGAGACGGGATTCGAACCCAGACCCTGTCGGTGTGAGGCGAACGTGCTAACCACTAAACCACCGTGCCCCCTGATTATTTATTATTTATTAAGATTATTTCTTAAAAGTTATTATTTCTCCACTACTGGCTCATTTATCAAAGGGGTGCTTTCTCTTCGTCCTCTGCAAATGAAGCTACAGCAGGGAGTTCGGTAGAGAGACCTTTGAATAAATAGCTGTGATTAATAATTGTGATTGGCGAGGCCAAATATTTTGTCCCCTTACATTACTTTTACTTGAATAAAACGCTTCAGTTGATACTTCAACTTCTACCTTTTTAAACTTTAGTATCTCTACTTCTACCTGAGTAATGAATGTACTTTAGACACCAGTGGCCAAATCTGATGAGTAGGTCTGATGGGTTGCTGTGATCATGTGACTTGTTTCCAGAATATCATCATGCACAATTTACTGAATGGCTTTCGGGGGGTTGAGGACTTTGACAGTCTTCGAGATATCTCGGCGTCTTCCAGTGACACTCTCCCTCTCTCAAAACACCTCGAACGACTCGTTGCAGCATCTCCGTATGTCCGAAAATTTCATATTTGGTCTACTATGCTGTCCATGATGAAACCGCAGATGTCGGAATATCACTAGTTACACCATTAGTCTTGAAATTTTTTGGTACCACCTCATATATGTAGTATATTTTTACTGAAGTCATTTTTAAATATGGCTTTTCATGGTAATAAACAACAGTGCATGATAAGAATCACCACAACTCTGAATGGAATGAAGCAGTTACTCTTAAGTGATTTAAACAACTATTTGTTGAATTTTTTATGAATGGAACATTTAAAGGCTTCAAAGTCGGCTGTCAGTCCAGTTGCTTATCTGAGGTGTGACACTAAAGCTCACACAAAAGGCGCACTGAAGAATGACGACCGATTCAGAAAGCACTTGCGCGCGGACTTCATGAGCTTTGCTGTTCCTAGTATTCTCCGTCGTAAAACAACGGCATGCCGTAGCAAAGTCTGACCATTCAGTCATTCTGTCAGCATTAGAGCCACGGAGTACACAGTAAAACAAAGCGTAGTTGCCTAATCAGCAAAATTCATCGAGTCTCCGTGGGTTCATGTCTACCAAAATAGCCTACAAAAGGCTCATATATATAGTAACGTTTATAGGCCTACCTATACACGTACAAACTGCGCTTTCATTAGATTCAATCAAGTCTTGGTGATAAAATGACAAAATTTATATTCTCTCATATAAGGCCAAGCTGTTCAATTAAAAAAAGGATGCTGAAACTGTTTCAGGGGAGATGTTTACAGTCTTTTCAGAGAAAAAAATAATAATTTTGAGAACGAATTTGGAACACATCCGCTTCCAATCTTCTATGACCTTAATGATATTAACGACGGGAAATACAAGACTTATAGGAGGCAGAACATAAATCTGGAGCTTATTCATTCATTCATTCATTCATTCATTCATTCATCTTCTACCGCTTTATCCGATCTTCCCTCGAGTCACGGGGAGTCTGTATCCATCTCAGGTGTCTATGGGCATTAAGGCAGGATACACCCTGGATGGAATGCCAACCCATCACAGTACACACACACACTAGGGACAATTTTCCAAGGTGTCAATCAACCTACCGTGCATGTTTTTTAACCGGGAGTAAACCGGAGAACCCGGAGAAAAAAACCCTGAGGCACAGGGAGAACATGCAAACTCCACACACACATGGCCGAGGCGGGAATCGAACCCCGACCCTGGAGGTGTGAGGTGAACGTGCTAACCACTAAACCACCGTACCCCCCCTTCTGGAGCTTATTAAAGGACAAAAAGACAGGATATGATTCCCTCAAAGCACACCAGACACACACACATTAACATACAGTGCAGTCAATACTTATGTGCATTAGACTGAATGTGAAAACTCTCATTTCATATAAAGGTGAAATTTAGTCTGTCTGGCACCAAATGTACCAAATTTCCACCATTATTGAGGTGCACAGGGAAGGAAGATTAAATGCAACCTGTGGTCTTGAGCTATTGTAGTATTAATCCAGCCTTGAGGTTCTTGAGTTGCTTAGTAACTTCATGGATCTTTAGGCTGTTGATGTGGAACCGTCCCCATCTGCACACAGCGTCTTCTATTGAAGAGAACCGAAAGGAACAGGAATGCTGGTTGCTGGTACCTCAGGAGCATGATCAGTGAGAGAATGAGAGAGAGGGAGAGAGTAGAAATAGAAATAGAGGGTGACATGGAGAGAAAAATAAGGTTGTTATGTATTTTTGTTGTTTACATTTGCAGCATTTTGACGCCCTTATCCAGAGCGACTTACAACTGAGCAATTGAGGGTTAAGGGCCTTGCTCAAGGGCCCAATAGTGGCAGCTTGGTGTTGGTGGGGTGTGAACCCATGATCTTCCAGTCTAGAATCCAACATCTTAACCACTGTGCTACCACCTCCCACTTGTTTCTTACAGCAGGGGTGGGCAAACTACGGCCCGGGGGCCACATCCGGCCCCTTGGTCCTTTTAATCCGGCCCGCTGAACTGCTTCGGCTTCTTTGCCGCACCAGAAGAAAATATAACCGCACAGCAGCGCTGACATTGTTGGTTTATTTTTGTTTGTTTCTTTTCCCTAAATAGAATATCCTTATTCTTTTGGTAGCATAATGCATCATGATATCATTTACCGCTTTTTACAAGTGGAAAAAATTAATATTGAACATAAGTTATGTTCAACGTTATTGTTGGTTCGGCCCACGAACACACCACAGGTTCTCTTATGTGGCCCTTTGGAAAATATAATTGCAAACCCCTGTCTTACAGTGTGATCTGGATGTACATAAAGACTCTGGGGTGACTAGCTATGAGAGTGTAACTAAAAGGAAGAGCCAGAAGGTAACACAGAAATGAGGGATATGGGGGATGTTTGAGATCAGAGATGGCCCACCACACCACTCTCAACCAAACTTAGTGAAGGGGGGTCAGAGAGGGGGGGGGGGGGCAGAATCAAGATCTCTGTATCCCAGTTCGCCGAAAAACCTCTTTGGTTTTTCTGGATTGGTTTGTCTAGAAAACAAGTAAATCTTATTTAAGGTTGTATTTATATTTATTTCGACTCAAAAGTATTCAAAAACAGAATTCATTAATCAGAAAAAAACCACAGGCAACCACATTCTGGTTCTGGTCATGATCCTACTCCCCTCTTATGTGATCATTAGGTGCTTACATCGCTAATGAAGGACCTCTTTAGTCCTGTGCTGTTCAAACCGTCCCACGATGACCTCTTCTCTAGTTTGGAGAAAAAGTCTCTTTGTGACTGCTGTGTCAAGCCCTCGCATTCAGAAACTCAAGTTTTTAACTTTTAGTGACTTTGCTCTTCGAATGAGTTTAATTAAAGACAGTTTCTATGTTTTATGGGACCGCTCGGAGACTGAGGTGAAGAGGTGCCGTAACCGTATCTTGTTTCATTATATTACGTCTCACTCAGAATTGGTTAAAAAGCAATGCAAGGATGTTCTACCTGTAGCGTAGTAAGATTGCCTTTCATTTAAGAGAGAAGCTTTTCCTGGGTTTGCGGCGAGAAAAACAAAACAATTATACGCTGCAGTGGGACGTTTGTGGGAGGCTTTCCTCAACATACTGACATCCGCTGATCTGCTTTTTCACTTCCTCGTCTGTGTCAAAGTGAGTTCTGCTTTCTAGTTCTGCTCTTTATGTTAAATCTATCTTAAGCATCTCTCTCTCCACATGTGTGTGTGTGCTAAAAACAAGCCCCAACAGACATATATGTGACATGCAAGCGCTAATACTATATCATCTCCATTCACCAATCAAACCATGTCAATGTTCGAAATGCCCTTTCTCATATTTGATGATTTTGCCATACACAAGAAGTACTTTTTAAATACACCCTCATTATATTCATTATAATATTTTATACCCTTAATATTCAGCTCATAGATTTCGATCACTTCCAGTGATGTTCATCTCCATGATACAATTCACATCTCGATGCATAGACAATGATATACCTTTAGGGCTGTTGCTATTGATTATTTTAGTAATCGAGTATTCCGTAACATTATTACATTAATCTATTTTTTTAATCTACATTTTTTTGTTTTTAGAAATCTGCCAACTAAACCCATTTAGTGCATTTAATTGCCATATTACATCAAAAATACAGTGCATCAAAAAAAAGACCTCCCCTGCCGTGCCCGTGTAGAGTAAGTCATGGTAAACTACTTGTTTAATTAATCTCATTATCATTCTTACACGTGTATTTATTTATTAAATCTTGCATGGTATAGAGATGTGTATTCCAAAAACTAAATTCATGGAAAATGTAGGTTAACAAAAGTTCTCCTCTACTTGCTGTACACGCCACTACAGAGGGACTTTTTGAACGCACTGTATACAAATGATAGCAGTTTGGTACACACGTGACCTGCAGATTATTTAAAAAATATAAATATAATTGTAGAATTAAATATATAATACAAAATATATATCACATGTTCATGAATAAAAATGCGCATTATTCATTACTTTTGTATGGGAACATTTCCTTACTGTAACTTTTCTTGTTTTGAACGTGAAGCAAAGTATTTTTTCTCCTCTCCCTTTTTTGCTGATCCAAAAAGAAATAAAAATCCAGTCCGTGATTTAAAAAAAATGTAACGCGTTCTATGAGTTTTAAATTAATAAAACTATAATAAAAAAAATAGAAATAAAGATATAATAAAAACAAAATTCCAAACAACTTGACAAATATTTAAAAAAAATGAACCTCATCACGGGGGCACGGTGGCTTAGTGGTTAGCACGTTCGCCTCACACCGCCAGGATCCGGGTTCGATTCCCGTCTCGGCCATGTGTGTGTGGAGTTTGCATGTTCTCCCCGTGCCTCAGGGGGTTTTTCTTCGGGTTCTCCGGTTTCCCCCGGTCCAAAAACATGCACGGTAGGTTGATTGGCACCTTGGAAAATTGTCCCTAGTGTATGAATGTGTGTGTGTGTGTGTGTGTGTGCCCTGAGATGGGTTGGCATTCCATCCAGGGTGTATCCTGTCTTAATGCCCATAGACTCCTGAGATAGGCACAGGCTCCCCGTGACCCGAGGAAGATCGGATATAGCGGTAGAAGAAGATGAATGAATGAAACCTCATCACCCTCAGCAACCTCATCACCCCTCGTCCAGCACTGCTCGCCTGGTTCCACCCGTTCTCTCAGGGTAAAAGGTAAGATAAGCCCAGCTCAAGGCTCTTCTCTGTTCTGGCACCGATGTTGTGGAACGAACTTCCACTGTAGGTTCGAACAACGGAGACACTGTCTACATTCAAACGCCGACTGAAGACCTACCTTTTCCAACAACACCCATCCTAACATTCCTTTTATTCTCTTTTACCTCACTGTCCAGAAATACATTATTAAAAAATAAATAAATAAATAAAGGCAACTGTCTATTCTTGTGTACTTGAGTTTGTATTAACCTTTCTTGAATAAATCTTATCCTTAGATCGAGACCTAAAGCACTTCCTGTACGTCGCCCTGGATAAGGGCGTCTGCTAAATACCGCAAATGTCAATGTAAATGTAAATGAAACACACCATGATTTTTTCTTGATGTTTTAGTTTGAAATGATCCAAAATATTCCTTTTCATTCTGCAGTCTGGGTGATGCTTCTGAAATAATGGTCTGCAGGAAACACAGGGCATTAATATGCCTCGATTAATCGAATTATTTGAGTTTCTTGAGGAATTGTTACAGCCCTAGATACATTAAAGATACGTATGAAGCAGCTAGTGGGGCGCGGTGGTTTAGTGGTTAACACGTTCGCCTCACACCTCCAGGGTCCAGGTTCGATTCCCGTCTTGGCCATGTGTGTGGAGTTTGCATGTTTTCCCCGTGCCTCAGGGGGGTTTTCTCCGGTTTCCTCCCCGATCCAAAAACATGCACGGTAGGTTGATTGGCACCTTGGAAAAATTGTCCCTAGTGTATGAATGTGTGTGTGAATGTGTGTGTGTGTGTGCCCTGCGATGGGTTGGCATTCCATCCAGGGTGTATCCTGCCTTAATGCCCATAGACGCCTGAGATAGGCACAGGCTCCCCGTGACCAGAGGGAAGATCGGATAAAGCGGTAGAAGATGAATGAATGAACTTCAACAAGTCCTAATTATCTGACCTTCACTAGGAGACAGAGTTTTGCCTGTGATATTTGTTATTGCGTGCAGGCTCTCGGTTCTAAAAACAGGACACGGGGACGATCACATAATCCCTACAACAGCTGATCGTAAATGATGTCACCACAGAATGAAGTAGTGGCACATACCAGAGCTGACTTTGACCTCTGCTCTTTTGACTGACTCCTAAACCATTCTGCATGGCCGGGGGGGATGAGGAGCTGCTGTGCAAGAGATAATAGTGATAATGAAATAATAATATACTGAGCAGGATGAAGAAATCAAATTAAGTGTACACCTGATCATCACATTCATAATGTATGTGTTAAAAATCTCACTTCTAGTTTAGTCTTACTGATGACGTTAGAAGGACCTCCATTCTGCTGGGCAGGTTTTCCACTAGACTTCAGATATGTAGGGATACGTTTGTACACAGTGAGCCAAACGAACATTAGAAAGGTCAAGCACTAATGTCGGGTGAGGAACTCTGGGGTCCAGTCAGGATTTCAATTCATCCCAAAGGTGGGTGTTCAGTAGGGTTGAGGTCAGGACCACACAAGTTTCTCCACACACGTTTCTTCCCACACCTGGCTCTGTGCACCGTCATTCTCAGACTGGGGCAATATTCAACCTCTTTTTTTTAGTTTTAGTTGAATTTTTATTTAATTGTGTGTTTTTCAATTTCATCATAATTTGTCGAGGACCCATTTATACGTGAGGGTCGGGTGTCCATTTAGTTATGGTCAAATATATTTAGCGACCATCCCATTTTGAGATATGCCACCTTATCTTACCCTCACTTAAAATATTCAGAATGGCCCATTAATTATAAATGAAATACCTCATCAAGAGCTCACACTGTCTGAAAAGACTTTTAATTATGATGAGTTTATATATGAAAAGACTTTTGGAATTTTTTTTTCTTTTTTTTTTTTTTTTTTTTTAAATAAGATCCTGACTCACTCCGAAAGTTTCTCTGAGACTGACGCAGGGTTTGGATGACCTCTGACAGGCATTTGGAGCGATGCTGTGAGAAGATGTCACATCTCATCATAAACTGCAGGAATACCAAAGTGGGAAATTCATAACCATTATGGGACTATTCCATTGAGATAGACTGTTGTTGTTCATCACGGCTGTGTAGCAGCAAATTCTCGTCATGCATCACTGGAATGTTAGGTATTATCCCTGAGCACAGCTGAGTGAGAAAACCCATTTTCCGAACCTACTCATTTTGCTGAGGTCGGACTTTCTCGACCTCGCCGCTACCGCTGCCCTTTTTCCAAGGATACATGGTTTCATTTAAAATCCTACAAAATAGTACAGAGAATTTAATGTCCCCATTGGGAAAGCCTGAAGAAAATCAACCTGGATCTGTAGCTAAACACAAGGTCATGGCTGTCAGGGTTCCCCGATCTTGAAAACAGAGTTATATAGACATAGGAAATGAGAGCCTTTGAATGTGTTACATCCCTAGTGAGGCCTGTGTGGATATGCTTCCATGTGACTAATTTGAATCCTCACAAAACACAAATGCTGCTTCGATTGATGTTCATTGCAGGAGCTCCCTCGTGGAACTGCTGACGTACCTCTGATCCATAACAGGATTTATGCACACCAGCTCCTGAAACTCACAGTCCAGCTCCAATTCAATTACAGTGAGGCCACAGAATGTCACACAGAGCATTCCACTGGTCCTCGCCATACACCACCTCCGGCCGCAAACCACGGGTCGACCTGAGGTGAAAAATACATCACTGGCGCTCTTCAAATCAATGCCCACCAATGTGCTTCAACTCAACACGTGTTTGTTTATTCTCGGGCCTCTCGCTGCAATGTAGCCCACGTCTTCACTTACACGAATATTGTCATGTACACTGCGACCGGAACAGGTGTTTAAAGACCGTGTTCACTCCAAGAACAACAATTCAAATTTATAGATGGGGATCGGAGCACAGACAACGCCAATATCAATCTGTAGGACAGAGAAACAGCCCAGGATCAAATCAGCAGGAAGCACACCACTGTTATTAAATGAAACATTTGGAGAAACAGAAATTTTTCAGAGCATTTTTATTTTATTATTTTATTATTTATTATTCGAATTCATTATATTTGAATGCAGAATACTTCTTAGCATCACAACATGTTCCTCGCTAGGTGCACGGTGGTTTAGTGGTTAGCACGTTCGTCTCACACCTCCAGGATCCGGGTTCGATTCCCGTCTCGGCCATTTGTGTGGAGTTTGCATGTTTGTCCCCATGCCTCAGGTTTTTTCTCTGGGTTCTCCGGTTTCCTCCCGGTTGAAAAATATGCACGGTAGGTTGATTGGCACCTTGGAAAAATTGTCCCTAGTATATGAATGTGTGTGTGTGTGTGTGTGTGTGTGTGTGTGTGTGTGTGTGTGTGTGTGTGTGTGTGTGTGTGTGTGTGTGTGTGTGCGTGCCTTGCTATGGGTTGGCATTCCATCCAGGGTGTATCCTGCCTTAATGCCCATAGACGCCTGAGATAGACACGTGACCCAAGGGAAGATTGGATAAAGAGGTAAAAGATGAATGAATGAATGAATGTTCCTCGCTCATAAACACATAAAAGAGAGCCTGTAGTGAAGTTATCACTGTGTACCTGTAAAACTAGAAGGAAACTCGTTCTATAAAAGTAAAAAGTAAAATAAAGAGAAAGGAGCATGTTTATTTCTTCAGAGAAATATTTTAGCATGGTATGTTCAGGCTACTGGATGTACAAGAACATATTGACAGTATCATAGTAACATACTCCTTCGGTACCAGTGATTTTCAGCTGTTCTGTTTTTCCTCTTTGGATTTTCCTGATGCCTTTCGATGCCTTAAATCTGGGTGGAGTTCTTTTCAGTTGGAGACACTTTGTATAACTGGGCATGGGGAGCAACACAAGAACTTTGCAGATGGATTTGTCCTGTAATTAATTTCAACTGTCTGCTACAACGGCTCAGGACCACAGGATGCATTTAATTGTCAGTCAATGCACACCTTAACAATGATGGAAAGGTAATAAATAGATATTTTGTGCCACCCCGATGATAATGGGTTCCCTGTCGAGGCTGGTTTCTCTCCATGGTTCTCCCTAATTGATATGTAAGTCTGAGGAGGAATTTAAATACCAACTAGCTTGCATAGTTTCTTTATTATGGCTTCATTCCTGCTATGTTACAGAGGAAATGAGAACACAGAATCCAAGAATGACATGGATTGAGAGCATACGGCATATTTATGTTTACATTCACGGCATTTAGCGGACACCATTACCCACCATTATCTCATTTTTACATTGATGCACCTGTTACATAAATAATTTGGTGAATGTAAAGAGGAAGTAGAAAGACAAATATCAAAAAAAAAGAATGGGATGAACATGAGAACCACTGTGTTAGTCTTATAGAGAGAACACGGGTTTATAGTGACATATATGCTAATTTGGTTTGTTTAAGTGATTTAATTAAGTGCTATCTAAGCTTTGCTTTTTTTTCTCTCTTTTTTACACAGTGCTGTCCTTTACTTACAGCAACTGCATCGATTTCGCCTGTGCACTGCCTGAGCTCCATTGCCGCACAGTTGATCCAAGGATAAGTGAATGCAAATAACACTCTTGCTAGGAATGACCTTTTCAGGATTCATTTCAGCTCTCATTTGTAAAGTTTAATTTCGGAATACATACGGCATCGACCAGACAATAACAGTCAACGGGAAGCTCGGAAAAGTTTGGCAAGGCGCCCAATTGACCAGCAGAGTTTTTTTCTTTTGCTTTCGTTTTAATCCGTATGCTGATGAGGAGAACAAAATGGGTTCTGTACTTTCTAGAAAAGGAATTTGACACTATTACCCCTCTCTGTTTTTTTCCATTCCAGCTTTGATTCTTGCTGCGTCTTTCTTTCCTCCCTCTCACTCTATTTCTTCCCCTGCACAGTTTCCCAGTACTAATTGAAGTGGTTAATTAACTGAAAAAAATGCATTAACACCTTTCCGGACCATTAGGATATGCAAGTGAAGGTGTGTGTGTGTGTGTGTGTGTGTGTGTGTGTGTAAAAGAGAATGTGTATATGAAACTCTCCCCCAGAATGCATTACATTTCTGCATCACATAACTGTCACTGTAGAGACCAGATCATAATTATGATGATGCTGCTGCTGCTGCTGATGATGATGTGGATGATGATGATGAGTATCAGGAGGAGGAGAAAGTAAATAAATTAAATTATCAGTAAATAAATTACTGTAAATAGACAGTGTAAGAAGTGTGTTTCATATTGCATTTTTATATTTGTCTTGACACTGTGGTGGTGCTACACTTTATTGTCCAAAAAAAAGCATGTGCTTTTTTGAGCATCTCATTCCTTATTTATTCCTTATCGTTTATAAATCCCTCCACTCTTCGGAGAAGATGTACCACAACATTATAGAGAGTGCTTGTCAAGATTTGCGTTTATTCAGAAACAAGGGTATTAGTAAAGTCAGGAACTGATGTCGGGAAGTTGAGGATAACATTTTAAGCTACTACAGCCAAAGACACAATTGTGTGCTGATAAAAGTTTGCAAAAGAAACCAAATATGGCTGGAAAACGTGGCTTCCCCAATATCTTTTTTCTATATAGAGTATTAAACTTACATCAAATGTACCTTTACTATTATCACTTACAAAGGAAACTATCATGTGGTGCACCTTTATTGGCTTTTAGACCTTTTAGCGATCCTTAAAGTCCGATTATTTAACTTGCAAAAAGTGCCAAAAAGAAAACTTTTACTTCTAAGAAAAGCTGTCGAGAATGATGTCGAACACACAGCCACACATCTCACACAATCTGCTAGTGTTATTAGTCAACATAAAGAATCGGATCTATTTACACAGCCTTACGCAGGCCTGTCAGATGGCGCCAGCATTGCAGCTAGGGCCTTCATAATGCCAAGGCTGTCGGTGTCCACATGACCAGTACCAGCTCCCTACTGGAACCGCTGGCCAGTGACATCTTCACATGCGAAGACAATTGTTCGCTTATGCTTCCTATCCTCCCCCTACCCCCTGTTTCAGCCTCGGCCTCAACAAACCAGCCTTTCTCACAACCCCTACACAATAGACAGAATGTGCCAACCAGTGTGTATATGGGTATGTGTGAAAAGGACAGAGGGAGAGAACATGAATGGTGACTTTGGGGCCACTTCTGGCTACAAAAAAAAACAACAACAACAACAACAACAAATACTCCCCTCATTTGAGGCCTTCTCAAAATGCCTGGCGTGACTTGAACAACAAACATATATCTTTCCTTTTATTTCGTCTTGCTATTCGCAGTATTTCTATTAGCCGCCTCCCACCCCCCTCCTGTCATGGGGCTATTCAGTGTCATTGGCAGCCTGGACTGACTGTGGACTCCTTTGTAATGTGTTTGGGAGAACTATGTGTGCCGGAGCAAAAATTCCCATCGTCAGCTGTGCCTCAAGAGCGAGCCGCCCATCATGTTTTCTGGGACAGGAACAATTTGAGCGAGCATTGCCTGATCAGTTATGTGGCAGTGGTGGTGGAGGAAGGGGGGGGGGGGGTGTTAGAAGGATGCACACACCCACTGCTGAATGCACATGACTGACATACTCTTGATATCAGGGCGTTGTGGAGGGCATTGTTCCTTTCAACACTCAGACAATAGTATATTTTGTTGTTCTCGGGTAAAACAACAGCACAATGTCGGGGACCTGAACAGTGGTTCACAGGCTAGCCGGAAGAAGTTGACCCGCGCCTGTCGGGATTGTTTCCGCTCTTGTCTTCCTCTCTGCTTCTCGCGCATGTCTTTCTTTCATTCACGAGTTTTACAATCTGCGAGAAAAGCACCTCTCCGGACTGTGTTTAGCTACTTTGTTTCCTGTTAAGTCTTCTTTTGCGACCATTTAATTTAGGATCGCCTTTCCTTGGGCTCCTGTTTTCTCCTTTGTCCTCTTTAGGCTGCTGCCTTTTTTATTTCTCTCTCCCTCTCTCCTCTCTTTCTCTTTGGTGAGAGAAGATCCACGTCTCAATCTCCCACCTAATCCCTCAGACACGCAGCGTGTGTAGTCGCGATCGTTACACAAACCTTTAAAACGTTACGCTGTTTCTCGCAGCTGGTGCTTCAGACGCATTTAAAGAAAACACAGGAATCAATATTTCTTATTAGGAATCCCTGCTGATATGCCTGAGGCTCAGGATTCTTTTCCACCAGAGTTGTCATTCACTCTTTTTCCTAAAAAGAAAAAAAAAACATTGAACCAATGGTACAATTGTATATTAAGGCTTATTATGAATCTACTGGTATTGCATTTCTAAGCAAACACATCACTGCTGCAAAATAAATATTGCAGTCCTTTAAAAAAAAATGTGTGTGTGTGTGTTAGTGAATCTTGCATTTTCACTATTCCTGGAACGATGTGCATACATCTGTCGCATAAATTACTCTTACTTAATATCTCTGCACAGCCACAGCTGTATTTGTCCTTTTGCCTTACACTGCGTATGACCCTGAGAGGACTGACTGGCTGTCAGAGGCGTAGCAGATACTGCAGTCCGATCTGAAATGCCTGCAATGGGAAATCAGAGGATGCAGTTGCAGTTGGCAATGGAGGAAGAGTGATAGACACATTTGCACTGAGAGTGTTTGGGAAGGAAGACGGGAGACAGACTCGCTGTCCTTGCCAGGGATAATTGGGCTGTATCTTTTGTTTCCTCTTGGGTCCCTCTACTTCTGTTCACTCTCTCTGCCTCTATTTACTTAGCGAAAGAAAACTGTTTACTGGGGATGGCAGTAGGGGCCAATGGAAGGAGGTCAGGGGTGTGTGGGGGGGTTTAGCTTTTCATTGTGATTGATCGAGAGGGCCATGGGAAAGTAGCACTGGAATAATGCACATATTTCATGGTCGTTTGTTTCGTCTTTGCTTTCAAATCTAGACAGGTTTTTTTTTTTAAGATAGCAGTCTAGCAGGAAAAGCCACGTCATGGCACTAAAAAGTGCACAAAAATTCACTATTCCATGAGTGAAGGCTGTCTGGACTCTCATTACGCTTAAGTCAAGTCACCTTTAATTATATAGCACGTTTAACAATAGAGATTGTGTCAACTCAGCTGTATAATAATAATAATAATAATAATAATAATAATAAATGACAAATAATAATAAATGATTATAGATTTTTACACCAATACACTAAAAGTATTGTGATTAAAAAGCAATTCTTTTGAGCACGTTTGTTTTCGAATCACAAGCCCAAATCACAATATATTTTAAAGCAGCTAAGCGCAGGGTTAAGATTCTCACAGTGAAATAATCAAACCTCCATTTTCTGAGTGTTAGAAAGTTTAAGAAGCCCAGACCGGTCAATTTGTTTGTGCGAGGAAAATCATGGCAAATAGTGCACATCAGAGAAACCACAGCACGCGTCTTCTCTCCTGCAATGACTCCAGCGGAGTCTTGTTCATGTTTCCGGTCTCTCAGGAGCGCTAAAGAAGACTGCATGTAATATGAGATGGTAATAACTGATATGCCTCCCACCCCCACCCCCTTCGCCGGGTCCTCTGGGACAGAAGACACCTTGAGTCTCATTATATCACTCGCTGGTGATCACTCCGTCCTCCTACACTAATCCACTGTACCACTAATAACATGTTCCATTCCCTGTGCCCAATGTGTTTCCATACGCAATAATGCCAAATCAGTTTACTATATGTGTTCCACTGCACAAAAAAGTAGGAATTTATGAAAAAGCCACTGAACTAGCTTCATTGCGAGTACAAAATGCTGTTAATTATGCTATTTGGCAAATTAAGAGGGTGTATACCACGTTGTAATTAATTTTGCTTACATTCCCTTAAGCCCACTTACGTATTAAATCTAAATAAAACTAACGTATACAGCAGAACAGAATGATGCTGATTTTATTAATTACAATAACAGTAAAACGTGAGGGAAAACGTCTTCTTTAGAAAACGGAAGCAAAATGGTAGAGCAATCGGACGTTTGATATTATTCTCACCAAGTTATGGCTGATTGCTTTGAATCCCCTGGATTTGTGGAGCTTTGAGATAACTCAACCTTACACCCTTCTACCTGCCACAAAGGCGCGGATGGGGGGGGGGGGGGGGGGGGGGGGGGGGGGGTGTGGGCGGCGATTCCCTGCTGTAAAGCTGAAGAAATGCGTGATGGTAGGATTTGACTTAGATGTTTTGACTTTTGAAAAAAAAAAAACATTTGTTTTTAATTGGAATAAATGTGAACATGTAAATATGAACATGTTTATTTGGTGATATTATAAAGGGTCGTTGGAGAAGCTGAAATGCTGTGAAAATACAATTTCTCCGTTTAAACTCGTCTTTTTTTTTTTTTTTTTCTCTCATGGGTCTCAATAGTGTGGGCAGCTGCAGGCTATGAGGCTGTTCAAAGGAAAAAGACAACTCTGAGCATTGTGTCCGTCTCCGGAGAAAAGCATGACACATTTGTTTGAGACGCAGGCAGACTTTAACACAGACAGATCGCTAAATCAGAATGCACATTTATTTCAATTGTGCCTTACACCGCATCAAAGATAAGTCGACTCCGGTCGATCCCGAATGCCAGTTTTAAAACAATAAAAAAAAACTAAAAAAAACGAAAGCAACTGGGGATATGTTTTGTGCCCGTGTGGGTGTGAGTGTGTGTATTCATTTGCAGCTATTTGTCAAAGAGCGCTGAGCAGCTTCTGATTGAAGGGCCTATTAGCCAGCCCTGGGGAAACAAGTTTACCTGCTGTCAGTTCAGCGGTATACATAGATCATTGTCATTTAAATGAGCGCTACAACAACCAAACAGAAAAGGTAATTACATTTTACCTTTCAGAGAGATAGAATTGATTTGGTTTGCAGACGGAGCGCCTGTTCACAATTTGGTGATGAAGCTCTGTTTTAATATACCCTGACAGCTAAATGGATTGGGGGCAGAGGAACACGGATGTCGCTTTATAGTTCGCCTAAACCAGGGGGAGACGGAGGAAAAGGACATAAATTAAAACTCAGTGTGATCGGGCCAGAGTTGACCTAAACATCGGCGTGCAGAACAATCCGTACGCTGCTGACAAAATTCCGAAATGGCAACATTTCTCTGAATACCAGCATGCGACAAAATGGAACAGTCTAGACAGATTCCAGTCTGCCAGCTGTATTCAGAGAGAGAGAAAGAGAGACAGAGAGAGAGAGAGACTTTTTTGTACGAGTGCCAGAAGAAATGTGTAAGTACAGTTTGTTAAAGAGGAGCCAATCTAAGGACTAGAATACATTTGATTAATTATACCATGTAAAGGCTGTCGTTTTAATATTTATCACCTTCATCGATCAACTCTGTGACTTCAAAAGTCTTTTTTTTTTTTTTGCTTTTAATATGAACAGAATCTCGCACTGGGAGTTCTCACTTTGGGAGGCTGTCACAGACTTCCCCATTCGTATTTGATGCTTCCCTAAGAGCTTGTGCGGAAGACTTCCAAATAAACTGAAGCTTGGCCCTGTCAGCCACTGCCCCATTTGTTTGCCCCTCACGTAGAATGAGAGCAACATTCAGCCTGGGCCAAGCAGCAACAGCACCCGGTTTAGATGTCTGTCTTTCTTTTTCCATGTTCCCTTCATTCATTCATTCATCCTTCCTTTTTTTTTCCCCCCTCCAGATCGCCTTCCTTTTCTAACGATCACCCAGATGTGCATTCGGTTCAGACTAAATTCAGCCTCTGTTCACTGCGGGCAGCTGGAGGAGTGAACCATTTTGACTCAGATGTTCTACTTATCATGGTTCCTACTTTCATTCACAAACAGAATAATGAATAGTGAATGACAAAGCATTAGTTAAGAAACATGGATGGACCACCAGGGAAGCCTATATATATATATATATATATATTTTTTTTTTATTTCATGAAAAGCAGATATGCAGTCATTTCAAGCATCTTGTAAACTCTTGGGTAAACAACCCCCCCCCCCTTTTGGATTTTTGCCTGTAATGGCACTACAACATTACTGCAAGTTTAACTATTATCAAAATGCTAGATCTTTCATTCCTTCTTTCAGCCAAGAAGACGCAAAAAATAAACAACCAAAAGTGTAGGAATTTTGCATGCCTGACCGCATTGTTGTAATGCTTTTCTGCTGAAGAGTTCTGGTCAGGCAGGATGAGGGAGAACAGCACTCCATTTCATCTAGATGTTTTACATGGTATGTGATGAGGGAAGGTGTGGAAGTATTTGAAAATACTGATGGCGGTGTGGAGAGACGAGACCTTCATTAAGTACACTGGAGTAGTAGCAGATAGTAGACGTAAGTACTTGGGAAATGGCAGGACTTGCAAGCTTTTTGCAAAATAATATTTTAGGTATATAATACGGTTATATTCATAAATATAGATAATGAAAGTACATGTTGATTCATCAGTGCAATCAGAACCTGAGAGACTGTAGATTATAGTGCATTGATAGGATTTTATCAGATTAACATTATGGTGTAAAAACAGAGAACAGAATGTTCATTGTTCAAGTATTCATTGGGATGTTATAGAAGGACCTTCCTCTCCTGTCACAGAGGAAGAGTTTGAGAAGTCAGTTCTCCTGCTGGAAGTGCTCTACTGTTTAGCCAGTGGGTTTTGGAAAGAATATGTGATGTTCACCAGGTTGAAAGTATAAATGAAAGCACATGGCCTCTACACCAGCTTTGGATTGGATTAGAGAGGCCAGTCAGAATGACATGAAAGACTAATATCTAAAAAAAGTCAAGTGGCTCACGTGAGCTGTTAGTATGAGTCCGATGGGATTGCTGCTGGGGAACATTCAAACATTGCTGGTAATCTATTAAAATAAAATCCACCTTCTGGAGAAGGTAGAAAAAGTATCATCTAACAGGCTCAGTGCTTGATGCTGCAGAGTCGAAAGCGTTGATGCCGTGCAATGCTTATACCCACAAGGCAATGGGCAAATTGCTGCACAATTTTTTGGACTATTTTATCTCCCGAAACCAGGTGTCAATTAAAGCATGCATATTGCATAAAGCGGAATTTGAATGCTTTTGAAATGTCAAATTGGGACGAAATTGAATGTTGGATTTCAGGAACATTTGCACATCATTTCGCAGTCGCATCAAGTCTCCTTTTTTTTGTGCTGCCTTTCTTACATGTGAAGCCCGTTGTGTACAAGTTTTCTGTTATACTACCATTTTGCCTTTTTTTTTCTACTTATGAGTGGCAATAACTGTGGTGTCGCTTTATTTTCCTGCTCCTCGCACACTTCTCTAAATGCTCCAGGACCTGAAGCTGCACAGCCCGACCGACACCCACCCATCCCCTCTCCAACCTCCCCCTCCCTCGCCACCTAGGATAGTCGTCCTTTATTTCCTAGGTCCAGCTGAGGCAACTGCAACTGTTACTGATAGCATCTCTCATGCGTGTTCTGACTGCTAGCACAACTTGTCATGTTGTGAAATCGTTCCTTATCTCAAACGACTTTTCAGGTGGGGTGAGACAGAAGACAAGGTGCTGAAACGCACCCCCGCACGACGCTCCTTTAGCCCCACACGGACCTTATGCCAATGGCTACCTTAATTTACATTCATAAAGGTGGACGAGGGAATTTCAGGCGTGCATATCTCGACTACCTGTTGGGCCCAACTGGGGAGCGCTAATAAGAAAACAGCAATCCCAGTGCAAAGGGGACGGCAAAGAGTTTTGACTCAAAAGTATGATGGAAACATTCCACTCTAAATGCATTGTTAATACCGAGAAAGCCTTTGAGCAATTTTAAGCATGCATGTTAAGTGGAATGGCTAATAGGAAGACTGATGCAAGGCATTAACTTGAGAGATTAGCAAGCAATTCGAAAAAGAAGTGAACATTGAGGATGCCTCCTCTAATATATCTGTGCTTAGTAATGCTTGGCTGCACTTTTTCACGTTTATTTAAAATGCATTTTTTTTATCGCTTCAAGACGTTGTTTAAACTCTACATTTTCAAAATGTCCAGGAAGTTTGGAAGTCTGGAAAACAGTATGTGACCCACAAAATTACTCCTGCCGGGTTTCCCCCCCCCCCCTTCCTTTCCTTTGCCACACGGAGGTTCGGAGTCTAGCCGATTGCATCTCATCATGGCCACCAGAGTTGAGCATGACAACCTCTGAGGAGACAGGAATGCGGAATCAGATAGTTAAGGCTCCGAAGACAAACAGGAATGAGATGGAGAGAATGCAAACAGCCGATTTCTGGGGAGACGGCGTGCTCCTGCCGCCTCGCACAACAAGATAAGTGTAATTAATTAGTCTGGAACACACCCTCGGAGGTCCCTCTCGCTGCGAAAAAAATGATTATAGATTAAAGCACAAGATCATTTGTGATTTGTATTTATGCTACCATCTAGTCATTACGGACATCGTGCTTCAAGCATTACTTTCTATTAGGCGTTTGGTTATTCAGTGTAGAAATAAGAATGTTAAAGAAAAAAAACTCTATTCATGTAAATTCATTCATTCAATCATTCATCTTCTACTGCTTTATCCGATCTTCCCTCGGGTTACGGGGAGCCTGTGCCTATCTCAGGCGTCTATAGGAATTAAGGTAGGATACACCCTGGATGGAATGCCAACCTATCACAGGGCACACACACACACACACACACACACATTCATACACTACGGACAATTTTCCAAGGTGCCAATCAACCTACTGTGCATGTTTTTTGACCAGGGGAAGAAACCGGAGAACCCCGAGAAAACCCCCCTGAGGCACGGGGAGAACATGCAAACTCCACACACACACACACACACACACACACATGGCCGAGACGGGAATTGAACCCGGACCCTGGAGGTGCGAGGCGAACGTGCTAACCACTAAACCACCGTGCCCCTCATGTAAATTCAGCGTTATTTATATAGTGCTTTAATAGTGGACATTGTCACAAAGAAGCTTTCTAGAAATACATCTATTGCAATAATTCATCCATATCATCAAGCCAGTGGCTATTGTTGCAAATTTTGGCACACAGTGTGATTTTGAACAGTTCTTTGTGTGATGAGCATATTATGGCTAGGCAAAAGAGGATGTTATGGACTAGGGATAGGGTTAATTAGCTATTTTTCTCTAAGCTGCTTCCGTTTTAGCCCTGTATATAATACAGCATTAATGACCCATCATCCAAACTCCCCTTTCCCCTCCGTAACTCAATAAGTTCCTCTTTCCTTCTATAGTATCCACCCTGACTCGTTTTTTCCGGTGGTGGTTTGAAGTTAATGACGCTAATTGCGTCATTGGGTTCGCCACTCCTCCTTCAAAATGCTTAGTTCTAAGGATGTTGCTAATGTTGTCCTTAACCATTGTAGCAAACTGCTTATAACAGTGCAAATCCCTCTTCATGGTTTCTAACTGAAATCAATCCAATTTATAATAACCAGGACAGATCTGGTTTAATGTTACACCACCAATTCAACGCCCCGAAAAAAAGGTCACTAAAAACACTGCAAATATTCTTTTGGAATACAAATCCCATAAACACTGAGGTTAACTGGATTTCATGGTTCCCTTACCATCTTTCTTAAAGTCACTGGGAGTTCTATCATAAACCCCCCCCCCCTCCCCCTGTGCTATGCAGATCTGATGAAGTGGAGACGGTAAACCAAAATATGGTATTCAGCGGCTTATCGCTAGTCTTGCATCCCCATATTAGTACGTCCCATTACTAATGCAACATAGCAAATGAGATTTTCTCAGCTTTTATTGGTATTAAGCCGAAGCATTCTTTTATGATCGCTCTCATTTCGGAAAATTCTCTCAGGAAATAATGCAGTGTGGCTTCCAGATTTCACACGCTAGAGCGCTAACAAGTGACTTCATCAGAGAAGATAATGGAGGCAAAGAATCATTTTTGTGTCTCGTTCTGTCACCAAAGAGCGAGAGATTAGAATTGATCTCTGTAATATGTACAACATGTTTACATCAAAACGCAAGCTGCAATGCAAATGACAGGTTTCTACGCACATGCTCATTCAAACAAGGTGATCACTTTTATGGGGTTGTTCCACACCATCTCCACACCATCACCATCTATAAAAATAATGTGGATAAGGGAATAAAATAAAAAATATATAAAATAAAGAGTAAAAAGAGGGGCACGGTGGTTTAGTGGTTAGCACGTTCGCCTCACACCGCCGGGGTCCGGGTTTGATTCCCGTCTTGGCCATGTGTGTGTGGAGTTTGCATGTTCTCCCCCGTGCCTCAGGGGGTTTTTTCTCCGGGTTCTCCGGTTTCCTCCCGGTACCAAAAACATGCACGGTAGGTTGAAAATTGTCCCTAGTGTATGAATGTGTGTGTGATTGTGTGTGTGTGTGTGTGTGTGTGTGTGTGTGCCCTGCGATGGGTTGCCATTCCATCCAGGGTGTATCCTGCCTCAATGCCCATAGACGCCTGAGATAGGCACAGGCTCCCCGTGACCCGAGGGAAGATCGGATAAATCGGTAGAAAATGAATGAAGAGTAAAAAGTAAAAAAAGTAAAAAGAGTAAAAAGAAATCTATATAAATATATAAAAATATAAAAATAGTGTGTAAGGTGAGTAATGCAGGGAGGCGGAGAACTATGGAAGCTCACTGTGCCAGACCAAGGTTAAATCATGAAATGGATTTTCATTTTTTCAAACCATAAACCTGAAATTATCGATAATGGCAATTCATTTTCTAGCTCTACCAGACTGCCACTAGTAGGAGCCCTTGAGCAAAGCCTTTAACTCTCAATTGCTCAGTTGTACATTGCTCTGGATAAGAGCATCTGCCAAATGTCATAAATATATGAACAGTTGGATGGAAATTTCAGGTCTAGGATTCGGGCTTTGAGTGTTACTATGGGGAGCAAATTTTCGAATCTCTATAACTACAACCCCGACTCCTGCGCTGATACCCTCCTGCACTATAAATGACATTCGTTTGCAAAACATTCATCCTTTATTTTGAAAAATCAGCTATTTCACACCACAGGATCTCTCCCCATATTGTCTTTTCGGAACAGGGCCCAGCCAGAAGAGGAAGGGGTTTCACATTTCCTGCCCTGTTTACCCAGATGAGGAAGCAGCTGTGATGGAAATCCTCCTCACACGTTGATATGATTTGTAACTCCTGGAGGGTTTTGACCTTCTGGGTTTCTCTTCACACTGCTGACTTGAGGCATGCGGAACAGTTTGGAGGGCCGTGTTCGTTTCTGCAGGAACTCCCCCTACATGCCGGCAGGGAAGCCGGGCTCACCAGAGACATCTGAAGGATTCCAGGCGATTTGATCTCTGTCAGACACAGGACAACCCAGGAGAAGGAAGAGTCGATAGAACGGAGGGAATCAGAAGAGGTGACCTCTCTCTCTCTCTCTCTCTCTCTCTCTCCATCTCTGTGAATACTGGATGGCCCAGTTTGTAAGACTGTAAAACAACATGCACTAATGACGATATACTGTAGAAGGATCATTCTGTGAGCTGCAAGTCTCTCAGAGGAAGGAGTATTGGAAAATCGACTCTCAAGCACGGAACCCATGCATTTCCTTCAGTTTGTGGTGTGTTTTTTTCCTTTCCTCAGCGTGTTATTGAAGAGCTCTCATGGGGCTGCAAGGCCACCGAGTTTTTAAATATTTATATACTGTATATATATTCAGTCATGCATGGTCCAGCACATTACACTGCCTTCTCATATTGCCACACGAAAAAATTGACGTTCTGACGAGGTCTCGGTTTATTGACTATAACACTTATTAACTTAAAGTACCCTGGAACATATGCTCTTGTGCGCCTGATGAACTTGCCATAGAACAAGTGTCAAACACGGGATTTAAATCCAGACCTTCACTTTTTTTTCCCCTCCAAACTTGGCACTCAAGAGCTGACAGAAAGCAATGCTTAATGCATGAGTGACTATTGGATTGAGATGCTTTCTTTTGCGATTGTAACCTTCGTTCTAATTAGCTCTACTCATAGGGGTGTTCTTTTTTTTTTTTTTTTCCAAGAGGGGGCTGATCGTTGGAGGTGAGTCTACGACTGTGAATGTGTGAACAGTCAATTCAGAGCCCTGGCCCCATTTGAATATGAATCTCCACAGTAAGTGACCATAAAGTGAGAGAAACAAAGACTTTAAGGCTTTAAGATTCTGCTCAGTTGTTCATTACCTCCTCTCAGTGAGCCCTCCCCTCTGCCCTTTCTCTACAGTCTTTCTTTTATCGGGCCGGCCTGAAGACAATATTGTATTCTTTTCCCTTGAATGACACATAGGGAACTAGGGGTTCTGGAAAGTACTGCCAAGCACGGAGGGACAATGAGGAGGTCCTGAACCAGATCCTGTCCAGATTCTCACAAGCACCTTACTTCCTTTTTTTTTTTCTTTCATTGAGGCATATACAAACTGCGAAACATTTCTACTTCAAAACACATCATGTCTAAATCTACAATACGATAAAGTTTGTTTTCACTCGATGCAAGAAAAAAAACATGCCACAGGTCACTTTCACAGGCCCTTTTCGCATTTATTTATTTATTTATTTTTAAAATTCTGATCTACATCTTGTGTGCTAATTATTCGCTGTTGAAATAATTAGACAGTCCTGACAGTTCAAAGCAACAGTGATTAATGGAGAACCCTGTCATCCGTTATATTAATAATTAATGGGATAATGGGACGATTGAAGTAAACACACTAATACTATTACACTTGCAAATGAGGCTTCTACCTCCGAAAGAAGAAATAGATGTTCCGGCTCCACGTTCCTACGCAAAACCTCACCAGGTTGTCTTATGTCGTAATTGTTTCATTCATAAAGACATGAGTGGTCTGCAAGGATGATGACAGTAGAGAAAATCCGTGATTCTGATCAAAACCAAACCTCACATTTCCGAAACCTTTGCAAAATATAATATATAACCTTGAGCTAAGAAACGTCAACAGTCAAACATTAACAGTTTGAGGAAAAAGTTCTAGAAAACTTTTCTGTGTCCTTGAAACTTTCTCCCTGCCCTCCAAATGCACCAGAGTTACAGCACCATCTGCTGGTAGGGCCCCAAATATCCAGTCTTCTACAATATAGGGACTTTTTTTTTTTCAAAGCTATCAGCAAAATATCAATCGGAAAGCGAATTAGATGAAATGTTGTGGAAACGAAAAAATAAATCTCAATTCTATTGTATGTTGGACAGTTTATTAGCTTGTTTGTCCAAAACAATTAAAATCAGATTTTATTCGGAGGCTGTTTTGTGTATCAATTGGGGTTTTCCGTATGGCATAGTACATTAAATTGTCGTGCTGATATCTGTCGAAAGAACATAGAATAGAAGATTGCTCTTCTTAAAATACCGAAAGCTTACTCTGACAGAGAGTTAAACCATTCACATACAATATATGAAGAAAAGATTTAGTTACAAACTGTAAGGGCACGGTGGTTTAGTGGTTAGCACATTCACCTCATACCGCCAGGGTCCTGGTCTGATTCCCGTCTCGGCCATGTGTGTGTGGAGTTTGCATGTTCTCCCCGTGTCTCAGGGTTTTTTTTTCCAAAAAACATGCACGGTAGGTTTATTGGCACCTTGGAAAATTGTCCCTAGTGTATGAGTGTGTGTGTGTCTGGCGATGGGTTGGCATTCCATGCAGGGTGTATCCTGCCTTAATGCCCATAGACGCCTGAGATAGGCACAGACTCCCCGTGACCCGAGCGAAGATCGGATATAGAACAGGGGTGGGCAATTATATTTTCCAAGGGGCCACATGAGAAACCTGAGGTGTGTTCGTGGGCCGAACCAACAATAACGTTGAACGTAACTTATGTTCAATATGAATTTTCTCCTCTTGTAAAGAGTGTTAAATATCATTATGTTCATTAGGCTACCCACTATCCTTAAGAATAAGGAGATTCTATTTAAGGAAAAGAAACAACAAAAAAAATGGCTGTATTTTTCCTTCATTTTTAACACTGAGCATACTCCAACAACGTCAGCGTTGCTGTGTGGTTATACATTCTTCTCGTACGGCAAAGAAGCCGAAGCAGTTCAGCGGGCCGGATTAAAAGGACCAAGGGGCCGGATGTGGCCCCCGGGCCGTAGTTTGCCCACCCTTGATATAGAAGATGGATGAATGGAGTTACAAACTGTTACCTCAAAACTGATGTACAAAATGGCATAGTATGTTTAGGTGCAGAAGCATTACATTTTTTTTCACTTTAACTAGGAGAAACAAACGTCTTTCAAGATGTCCACAAAATGATGGTTTCCATGGGGTGGAGTGATGGATCTCCTATAGAGTTTGGTCCTCATCGCTATTGAACTTCTTTAGCAGGAATTGGAACACTACAGACACCCCAGATCTCTTCACCTCACCTGCACAAGCACCTGATTTTACTAGTACTAAAGACTGAAAGAGCAAAATCTCCACACCAGCAGTTCAAATATTATAGTAACATCTTCCCCGAACAGCGCAACATTCATTCATTCATTCATTCATCTTCTACCACTTTATCCGATCTTCCCTCGGGTCACAGGGAGCCTGTGCCTATCTCAGGTGTCTATGGGCATTAAGGCAGGATACACCCTGGATGGAATGCCAACCCATC
The DNA here is from genome assembly GCA_030449085.1 of Kryptopterus vitreolus. NCBI lineage: Eukaryota > Metazoa > Chordata > Actinopteri > Siluriformes > Siluridae > Kryptopterus > Kryptopterus vitreolus. The sequence goes on from JACRUU010000014.1 coordinate 1,286,017, forward strand.
GCAGGGCACACACACACTCACAATCACACACACATTCATACACTAGGGACAATTTTCCAAGGTGCCAATCAACCTACCGTGCATGTTTTTGAACATGAACCCGGAGAAAAAGCCCCTGAGGCACGGGGAGAACATGCAAACTCCACCCACACATGGCCGAGACGGGAATCGAACCCAGGCCCTGGCGGTGTGAGGTGAACGTGCTAACCACTAAACCACCGGCACGGAACTTAACAGCGGAACATTGCCTAGAAAATACAATTATAAATTATATAAACGTAGAATGGATGTAATAAGAAAAGCACATACAATTCTTATGGTTATGCTTATAGTGTGTAACGTTTCAACCAAAAAGACAAATGAAGAAATATTTTTATTTTTTTATATTTATATTTATATATATTTATATATTTCTTTGTATTTAAATATATTTATATTTTTTTGTTTCAAACGTTTTGCAGGCTTTTTGTGCATCATCCTTAAAAGAGTGTTCCTTCTGGGAAAACAATTTGGTGCAGTGTGCGGTGTGCGGTGTATGGTCTGAGCACCGACAGGCAGACGTGCTACGTTGAACTTTCAGTCACCAGTATGACAGAGTGAGAGCAATAACACCAAATTTAACGCACCTGCTCCCCATTCACACCTGAGACCTTGTAACACTAAGGAGTCACATGTCCTTGGGGAGAGAAAAATGGCTAATTGGGCCCATCCTTTTTACTTAGGGGTGTACTTACTTTTGTGGTGATTGGTTTAGACATGAATGGATGTGCGTTGAGTTATTTTGAGGGGACGGCAAATTGACACTGTAATGCACGCTGTACTTTCACTGCTTCATTATCATGAAAATTCATGAATTTCATCCATTTCATTTTTGACAAATGCTAGACAGCAAAAGAACCCTTTTCAAGAATTTATATTAAAAAAAAAAATTCATTCATTCATGAAATTCCTTCTACCGCTTTATCCGATTTTCCCTCGGGTCACGGGGAGTCTGTGCCTATCTCAGGCGTCTATGGGCATTAAGGCAGGATACACCCTGGATGGAATGCCAACCCATCGCAGGGCACACACGCACACACACACACACACACACACACACACACACACACTAGGAACAATTTTCCAAGGTGCCAATCAATCTACCGTGCATGTTTTTGGACTGGGAGGAAACCGGAGAACCCGGAGAAAAACCTCCTGAGGCACGGGGAGAACATACAAACTCCACACACACATGGCCGAGACGGGAATCGAACCCTTGCGGTGTGAGCTGAACGTGCTAACCACTAATCCACCGTGCCCCATAATACAAACAGAATACAAATATATTTATGCGTTTTTTTGCGATTTTTTTTAAATTTTTGACAAATGCTTGATTGGACAGCTATTTCTGATACTATATCAAATCTACAGCTATGAGCAAAGCAGTAAAAAAAATAACAGTGTGTTTTTAGTTCACTGAAGAAATTCATTGTGTTCCGGACAACATAATTACTGTAGGCCTTTTTTTTTTAATAAACTGCATTGAGCAATTCATTTTAGAAAGGCGTCCTGCATTAACCACAAGGCAGAATTTAAACTACTTTCTCTTGTCACCAGCTGGGTTCTCGGACCACTGAAACACAAGCAGTGCAACATTTCACTTTTTAGTATTAACTACATACCAACAGACTAATAACACCTGACATTTCACCAGGACAATGCACAATGAGAAACCCGTCTCCTGCTGAAACAAGGGGTTTGGGTTTTTCTTTACCTTTTGTCTTATTCTCTCCTCTGAGCCGACATCCTACTGTATGATTATTGACGTTTTTTCCAATCATGCTGTGTGTCTGGCCTTTGACCGGAGGACACTTGTTTTTGTGTTGATAAATGAAAATATCTGAAGACCCATATTGATTTCACAGATAGCAAGTGGTTATTAGGCTGTGTTATGAGGTGTTATGAGAGCGAGGATCGTTTTACCGGAAAAAAAAAACGAAAACAAGTTAAAATGACAAATAAACAATCCGAAAAAAGATTAATATTAGAAGATGGAAAGTCTGCAGAACTCTGAGGATGAAGTGAAGGAATGCCAAAATTCAGGTACACATGAGACCAACAAAATTCAGAAAGGTACACAATAATTACACTTGGGTGTTGTATCTGGTGACTGGCATGAAACCATCAAGGCACATGGATGGAAGTTGGCACGAGGTGCTTGGTTAAACGATTTCTGAATCAGAACCTGATTACAGTTGGCCTGATATGACGGGTGCTAATGCCGGTGCAGCTGCTGGAAAAAAGACGAAGAAAATTTTAAGCCTGATTGAAGATTGGGATCAGTTTATTTATTCAACGTTGGATACAAATAACACATAGATTTCCTTCTGCATGCAATAACATTCATTTGCTATATATATATATATATATATATATATATATATATATATATATATATATATATATATATATATATATACACATATATATCCAATTTCTATCTCCTTTAATCATCACAGCATGACTTCAGAAAGATGTAATTAGACTAGGACTCGAGCTAACCTTCAAATTCTTTAATTCATTAATGAGACACAAAATGAACACAGCACTAAGATATGAGATCTAATAGAATCTTTAATTCTGGTGGCATTTACATCACAGCGCTCCATTAGTGAACACATGGTCCGGGTCCAAATTATGCTACTGTGCCTTTCTTGTTTCGTTCTACCATGGAAACTGGACAGGAGTGAAAAGGTGAAGAGACGAGAATACAAAGCATCAAAATGAAGAAATAATGCACATTGTTGAAATGTTATATGATTTGTGTGACACATAATGATATTTTGCCATTATAAAGAAAGCAACCAAAAAATAAATCCCCTAATGAACTATTCATCATTGTTCATAGCACAAATTAGATGTGTTATTTTTTTTTTCATTTTTCATCCAAAATGTGAGTAGAGAAAGAGCCAGTATTTGTTATATATACACACACATCACAGTTAAATCCTTTTCTTCATATATCCCAATAACCTTTAGGATTAGGATCCAGTGAACGGCCAAGTGTTGCAGCTTGGGACTTCAACCCCTAACTGTCAACGATCAGGAACGCAGAGCATTTACATTTATATTTACGTCCTTATCCCAAGCGACTTACAAGGGAGCAGTTAGCGCCTGGTGGTGCCGGGATTTGAACCTGTGACCTTCCGGTCCAGAGCCCAATGCCTTAACCACTTGGAACGGGGGGTTCTCAGTTCCTCCGGGGTCAGAAGCTAATTCGCCTAACTCCAGTTGCTGAAGGGGAAGAAAAAGATTAGCCATAGCGCTTTCTGGTAATACTTCGGCTTGAATTCCTTTTCAGCACTTGTTAAAGAAAAAAAGATGGAAAAGAAATCGAATAAAAGCCGGTTTAGATGAGGAACGGAGCGAACACATGATCCGCACACGTGCGGGGTTAATTCTCATATATCTCTCCCTGTTCCCACAAATGCCCCGCTACTCTTAAAGGAGCCACAACATTATTTCGCCTGTTACACACTGAACTAAAAATTCAACAAATTTATTCGCGGGAAACACCTATAAAGCATTACACCTGTAACGATCAGTGCTACAGAGGAATAGAATCAACCAAGCATCGATAGACAAGACAGAGGTGACCAAGACATCACGGTTCAACAGGCAGATCACCGGCAACAGTTTTCCCACGCCCTGTCTGAGGCAGAGAAGATTTCTCCAACGGTGTTCCACTACTGTGCTTCAATATTTTTCCTGCAATCACATCCCATTAGCAGTGGACAGTTTAATCCCCTATGTTCCACATACTGCAAGGAAAAAGGTTAACTAAACTGAGGACCAAAGCTTTTAATAGCCTGGTATCCTTTCATTGACATTGACAAGGAGCCGAAGGTATGCTCACCGGGAGCCTGTCATACTTCATTTTGTGTAGCTGGAGATAATTGAATAATCTCCCACTACCTACCCCCCATACTCACTCACACACACACACACACACACACACACACAGATCTCTTTTTGAAAGCCTGGGGTCTATCTGGCAGTGGGCATGTGAGGCACCAAGGGAATGACGATTGATGAAGTTGAAGAGCGGAGGTGCCGGTGCCGGGTAATGGAACTCACACCTGAGATTCCCTGCTAGTGACGGGTGCTTCTCTAAAGTGGCGAAATATATCTTTCAATGCAAATCAGACATGCCTTGCATTAGCAGATTAAAAAAGGAGTGTGTAGGAAAACACTTCCGCAGGCCATGTAAAGGAAAGCAAATAAAAATCCATTTGAGTGTGAATTCTTTTTTTTTTTTACTTTTATGCAGAATAGACTTCGTTGGCGTGGCACAGCTTAACACATCTACATAGCAGCTGCTTGCTCAGGGTAGCAGCGTGTTAAATTGGGCAACACATTTCGGAAAAATATGTTGCGAGCAAGTACAGGGTGGATGCCAAATTTTGGGGAACTAGTGGTTGGAAAACCTGGGAATAGTTTGGACCCAGTGCCACTTGGTTCCGAGCCTTTTACTGTTAGATATAATGAAACAGAGGAGTGGTGCAGAACAAGTGTTTATATATATCTATATATATATATATATATATATATATATATATATATATATCTATATATATAAATAGTGATAGTGTGAAAGTAGCACAAAGGGAATTTTGGCATCAATACCAGGTAGCACATCCTGCGCCTTTACGAAGAAGTCCCCAGGAACACCTGACACACCCGAGAAACACGAGGCTGTTCCAGCTGCTACAGTGAGGAGCCCTAACCCTAATCCCTCAACATGCTTCATCATCGCCCTGCTGGGCTGTGCTTTTCGACATGACGCATGTTTTTAATCGCATGAGCAGTTGGCACACAATCATGACGAGCAAACTGGTAATGATGCTGAAATGAAATTCCCTCCCTCGCGCTATTGCCATTCTTAAAATAGGTTTTTACAGCCAAATCTCATTGGTGCACCACTCCACTGCTCCTTTTTAATTAATGGCAAGGGGTTCCAAACAAGTGTTCCAGGGTCAACAACGAGTTCCGATATTTCCTTTATACTAAAAAAAAAAAAAAAAGGTATGGACTGGGTTTATGTCACAAAAACAGTCCCACACATTTATGAATTGTTGTAATGAGGACTTCACATTCGGTGCGGCCATTTCTGCTTATCTGGTTCTTTCTTTGAGTTTTTTTTTAACAAAAAGAAAAGCAAATAAACAAAACAGAACAGCACTTCTGTCTCAAACCAATCCCCCATTCTTGTACAGATTGTGACATTGGGTTACATCCCTATTGTGCCGTAATGCTACACCGTCTAATTTGGGTAACATCTTAAACCCACACTGCAAATCCTCTCTCTCTCTCTGTCTCTCTCTCTCTCTCATAAACACACACTCACAAAACAAATGATATGCACACGTACTTGCAACAAAAACAAAGTGCATTTCAGTTCTTCAATATGCACAGTAAATCTGTCACAGCTCGTGTCTGTCCTGCTTGACTTTCTTGAATCTGAAGCGGATCTTAGACATCTTGGAGCTGATCCCGGTACCAATCTGGCCCTTCCGTGCCAGCGGGAAGCACGCCAGCGAGGCATCTGCAGTGGGAGAGAGCGACACTGCGGCAACAGTTGTAGGCGGACAAGTGAGATGGTCCGAGAGAGAAAGAGAGAGAGAGAGGAAGAGACACACACACACACACACACACACACACAAAACAGTTCCTCAGTACTGCCAGCCGCGTCAGGCCATTAAAATGCCAAATGATGATGAATTAAATGGGATGGGCCTGTCGGAAACAGCCCCCGTCATCACGCTCACCCCTCTCAATCTTCATTTCACTTCTATCCTCATATCATCCATATCCAGAAGGCTGTTGCACCTCAGCTGTGGATGATAATATTGCTCGTAATTCAATGGTTACCAAATCTAGTCACAAAAGCATAAATACAAAGCCTAACATGTCATACACATGTCTGACTGAAGGATCATTTCTTATCCAAACACTTGGGCACTTCTTCCAGTCATTATGGCTCTACTATATGGAGCAGGTCACCATGTCAACAGAAGAACAAGAGTGGCTTATTTAGTAGGGACCTCAACCCTACTAAAAACATTGGGATGAGTGGTAAATGCGCTGCACATTACCTACATTAGTAGATGACTTTACTAAAGTCCTTGTGGCTGTATGAACAGAAATTTTAACAAACACACTTATGGGACATCTTCGCAGAAGAGTAGAGTTTATTATAACAGCAAATGTAATGTGGGATGTTCAAATATCTCATAAGAGTATTATGGAGCGGTGTCCACAAACTATTGTATATAAAGTGTACCTAGGGATGTTTATGCTAAACAAGCTTTTTATTATTCCTATATTATTGTCCATGACAATTGCACATATGCTAAACATGCAGTGGATAGATATCAATATATCGCCTTAAAAGATAATTAAAAAAAGTATGTATTGAATGCAGATTCAACAAGTGTAAAAACTATTTTGTTATATATAATTATTAGTATTAGAGCTATCCTTTTATTATTTAGAAAGTGACCCATAATGAATGACCACTATTCGATATGTAGATTGATTTCTCCTCTATAACGTGTTTTTCAAGCACTTTCTTTAAGAACGAGCGCTGCTGTATGACTATGGCGTATCACTAATGTACGGAAACCAAGGTGTGTCCTAAGAGAATATGAGAGATCCTAAGAGATTAACATGGCAGAGGTAGAGCGGTCCTGTAGACCTTTCTTTTTTTGCACTACAAAGGCCAGTTTGTGAAAGGGCCATATGTTAGAAGGCACTTCTGTAAATTGATGACAAAGAAATAAAAGGGAGCTATCTGTACCATAGTGAATTGCATAACATCACATTTTTTCCCATTCATTCATTCATCTTCTACAGCTATATCTGATCTTCCCTCGGGTCACGGGGAGCCTGTGTCTCTCTCAGGCGTCTATGGGCATTAAGGCAGGATACACCCTGGATGGAATGCCAACCCATCGCAGTGCACACACACACACACACACAATCACACACTCACATTCACACACATTCATACATTAGGGACAATTTTCCAAGGTGCCAATCAACCTACTGTGCATGTTTTTGGACCGGGGGAAACCGGAGAAAAAAACCCTGAGGCACGGGGAGAACATGCAAACTCCACACACACACACATGGTCGAGACGGGACTCGAACCCGGACCCTGGCGGTGTGAGGCGAACGTGCTAACCACTAAGCCACCGTGCCCCTCCTTATTAGTGGTATTTTATCTTTAATTTTAATGGATTATTATGAGCCTTCCTTCTCTTCATTTAATCATTAATTATGGGTCTCTCTCAGAGCCTTGTGCTTGTCAACGTCTCAGGCTGAATCTTACTCAGAGGATATAACGGTAAACTAATATCCTTTAAGTAGGCCACTCAATGATTGCTCATGCCTAAAGAACAGTTTCTTTTAGTCACTTGGTTATAACTTGCTGAGTCAGTGATAGTTGCTACACATGCTCACAGACACAAACTCGCCAGTCTGAATCTTAGTCAGAGGATATAAAGGTAAACTAATATTCTGTAAGTAGGCCGCCCAATGCTTGCTCTTGCATAAGAAATATTATTTAGCCAATTAGTTATAACTTGCTAAGTCAGTGATATCCAGGAATGAGCAGGTCTCAGGCGTTGTGCTCTATGCTCCCTCCGTTCATGAGCCCCCTGTTTGTATTATCCTGGTCAAGCATTTGCTGTAACAACAGACTATATAATTTATTAGATCTAATGATTTCAGGAAATTTCAGGAATTTTTTTTGCCAGAAAATCGTTGCAGAGTTGTCCTACCTGGTAGAAGAGACACGCGGGAATTGTGCGGGAAGTTCTGGCTACTGAATGCCTCCCTGAGTGTTACAAACAATTTCCTTAAATATCTGAACTACCATCATAAAACCCAAGTCATAAAACTTGATGTCAAGGAAAGGGGTCAGTCTACTTCCCCTTCCAATCACCAGGGGGATTTGGTACAATTTTCACATCAGCATGACAGACAATCTTTATTTTAGATCTGTTCTACTAATGTGCGATCATATTTTCAACCACACTGAGACATTTAACCAATTACACCACACGTGTAGTGTTAAAATGGATAGCTTTCAAATATAAGATAAATGCATTCTGCAAGTATTATAACTTCAATTACATGAGACTCCAAGTCACCTTTCCATAACCCTGACATAACCCCAGTGAGTAAGAGGGGGTCTCAAGGATGGGTGACGATGTTCTTTGATCTTCTAGCCAGATTAGAAGTTTTATTGTTTTATTGTATGGAAGCTTCTCGGGGCCTGGCCTGATGGAGATAGGTGACCAGCCTTACAATATGTATCTTTATTATCTATTATGTAAGCTATGGAAATGCACATACTTTATTCACAGTGTTCATAGTTCAAGGTTTTTTTCTTACTAAAAATGGGATCATTACAGGTCACAGGTAATATACAAATATAATCCTATAAATATAAATGTCCCAAAAAAATTCGAATGGAAATGATGGTAGAGTTGAGGCACGGTGGCGTAGTGGTTAGCACATTCGCCTCACACCGCCAGGATCCGGGTTCGATTCCCGTCTCGGTCATGTGTGTGTGGAGTTTGCATGTTCTCCCCGTGCCTCAAGGAGGTTTTTCTCCGGGTTCTCCGGTTTCCTCCCGGTCCAAAAACATGCACACGGTAGGTTGATTGGCACCTTGGAAAATTGTCCCTAGTGTATGCATGTGTGTGTGAATGTGTGTGTGTGCCCTGCGATGGGTTGGCATTCCATCCAGGGTGTATCCTGCCTTAATGCCCATAGACGCCTGAGATAGGCACAGGCTCCCCGTGACCCGAGTGAAGATCGGATAAAGCGGTAGAAGATGAATGAATGATGGTAGAGTTTATTTCTATAGTGCTATTCACAATCGACATTGTCTCAAAGCAGCTTTACAGAATGTAAGAATTATTCATTCATTCATCTTCTACTGCTATATCCCATCTTCGGGTCACGGCGAGCCTGTAGGCATTAAGGCAGGATACACCCTGGATGGAATGCCAACCCATCACAGGGCACACACACACACACACACACACACACACAAATTCATAGACAAGGGACAATTTTCCAAGGTGCCAATCAACCTACCATGCATGTTTTCAGACCCCGTGAGGCCCGGGGAGAACATGCAAACTCCACACACACATGGTCGAGACAATCGAACACCGACACTGGAGGTGTGAGGCGAACGTGCTAACCACTAAGCCACGGTGCCCCCGTATGTAGATATAATTGCTGTAAAACCCTGTTATAGCTGCAGTTTGTAATGTTGGATTATGGATTTTGGTTAGTTAGCTGGTCAACCTTTTAAAGTGGTTTCAACTTGGCATCATCATCATCATCATCATCATCATCATCACCACTTCGCCTGCTCCGTTTAGGGGTCGCCACAGTGGATGATCCACATATTTGCTTTTGCTTTAATCCTGCCCATTTATCCGGGCTTGATACCGGCGATAGGAATGCACTGCCTTGTGCAACACTAATGGCTGGGGCAGGGTGAGGGTTAAGAACCTTGCTCAAGGGCTTTTGAACCTGCTACCTCCTGGTCCAGAGTGTAATGCCCTATCCACTGAGCTACCACCTCCCCGGTCTCAACCTGACATGCTGAGTGTTTACTGTACTATATCATCTGGGTCAGTGTGTGCAATGATTTTCGGCTCCTTATCTTACAAATGCCACAATGATACATGTTAACAGTGATGATGTAAATGATAGCGAAACTGAGATATAATTTTCTCTAACACTTAATTTGACCATGTTTGCACAGTGAGTTATTATTGAGCTCATTCATTCATCATTCAAAAATTAAAGCAGACAATTTTTAAATTCATTTTAGTTTTTTTAATAATAATAATAAATACATTTTTTCCAGTCAAAGAGGCACAATGGTTTAGTGGTTAGCATGTTTGCCCCACACCTCCAGAGTCCGGGTTCGATTCCCGTCTCGACCATGTGTGTGTGGAGTTTGCATGTTCTCCCCGTGCCTCACGGGGTTTTTCTCCGGGTTCTCCGGTTTCCTCCGGGTCCAAAAACATGCAGGGTAGATTGATTGGCATCTTGGAAAAATTGTCCCTAGTGTGTGTGTATGTGTGTGTGCCCTGCGATGGGTTGGCATTCCATCCAGGGTGTATCCTGCCTTAATGCCCATAGACACCTGAAATAGGCACAGACTCCCCGTGACCCGAGGGAAGATCGGATAAAGCGGTAGAAGATGAATGAATGAATGACATAGTACAAAGTATAAATATATGTGTTATTGTAATGTTAACATGAACATGTGGCAAAAGCGTCACATATTGAATCATGAACGTACAGGTCAAGTGCTTTAGTTAATACTCACTATAAGTGACAATTTCATATGATAATCCAACAACCATGTCACCGTTACAGTTTGATTTTGATGTTTGATTTGAGGGTTCACTGAAGTTCTTGACCTGAAGCCGAAATGAATTTGTTGCTTGTTTGCTGATGACACATTATTGCATGATTAGATGATTTGTACGCAGGCATGCACAGGTGCATATTTTGCATTTCAAAAGAAGAGTACAATTTTCTATTTACAAAAAAAAACAACCACCATAATAACAGAAAACAGCTCAAATATAAGCATGTATGGCATGTAACCAATACTTACCACGTCCCTTTTAACAGCATATTTGCAAAAATCTCAAACCATCTAAAACAAATTTTAAGGTCTCAGAGTAAATCAAAGAAGACCAAAACACACAAGCTAAGATATAAAAGATAGACAGAAAAAAAAGAGAAAGCAAAAGAATAAACTAAAATGGTGAGACAGGATCACAGACTGAGTAATCAAAAAGTAATCATGTTTTTGGACCAGGGAGGAAACCGGAGAACCCAGAGAAAAAATCCCTGAGGCACGGGGAGAACATGCATACTCCACACGCACATGGCCGAGACAGGAATCGAACCCGGACCCTGGCGGTGTGAGGCGAACGTGCTCCGTGTTCTCAAGTTCTTATCGAGAATATCATTTGTTGATAAACATTTAATAAATAGTTGTATTTTGATTATTCTTTTGTAAATTTGACAGTTTAGATTACATATGTCAAACTTGTGGCCCGCTATGTCATTTTCTGTGGCCCGCAAGAGCTTAAAAGGTCTATGATTGTGTTAAAATAAGGCTTTGCCGGTTTAAAACATGCCTTGACAATAAACTACATCTCCCACAATGTATTTGTTAATGTTACGTGTGAAGTGACGGCATCCGGCCGTGACTGGCATCCCTTTTAGCAAGATATTTGCAAAAAATCTCAAACCATCTAAAAACAAATTTTAAGGTCTCAGGGTAAATCAAAGAAGACCAAAACACACAGAGGAAAAGCGAAGATATAAAAGATAGACAGAAAAAAAAAGAGAAAGCAAAAGAATCAACTAAAATGGTGAGACAGGATCACAGACTGAGAGAAAATATGAAAAAACAGGTTTATGGAAAAAAAAAGTAATCAAGCTGAGAAGCGATCCCCCTCATGGTCCACCCTGTCCAAGCAATGTTCAGCAGGAGCCACAGCTGCTTAGGCCAAATACCACAGAGAGGAGAAGGATGCATGGAGAAGTGGAAAACCTCAATTATCATCTCTCCAGGACGCTCAACGCTGATCCCAATGTCATTAATATACTGCTGTATGGTATATGAGTGCTGCAAAATCTGCCATGCACAATGAAAAATGGCGTTATTTTCAGATAAGCAGTGGCATCCATATTTTATGAGAGCAAATTAATAATATGGAAATGTTTCTTTGAAACTGATCATATACTGAATATTCGTTTTATCCGGAATGAAAAAAAATATATAACCTTCAGTTGTAAATCTTAAACATGGAATATTCAAGATTCTGCACCACTTCTAGGTCCAGTGTGTGAGATTGACCAGTTTAATTGCTTTGTACAAAATGTTAGCTGTTCCTCATGTTTCTTTTATTGAGCCATGCATTTAAACAACACTATGATCAAATACTCCGTTACCTTACTTAAGACAAAAGTTTACATGCCTATACTTTAATGGAATAATTATTTTTTTACACAATTATCTGTACTTTCTAAACCTTTCATTCATTCATCTTCTAGCGCTTTATCCGATCTTCCTCGGGTCACGGGGAGTCTGTGCCTATCTCAGGCGTCTATGGGCATTAAGGCAGGATACACCCTGGATGGAATGCTAACCCATCGCAGGGCAGACACACACACACACATTCACACACACATTCACACACACATTCATACACTAGGTGCCAATCAACCTACTGTGCATGTTTTTGGACCGGGGGGAAACCGGAGAACCCGGGGAAAAACCCCCTGAGGCACGGGGAGAACATGCAAACTCCACACACACATTCCTGAGACGGGAATCGAACCCGGATCCTGGCGGTGTGAGGCGAACGTGCTAACCACTAAGCCACCGTGCCTCCTACTTTCTAAACCTAACATTAAAAAAAACCTTGTTACTCCTATTTCTCGTTACTCCTATATAAGTAAATGTGATTTTGGTTGGATGCGAAGTATAAATATATACCATTCCAACACCATGTTGGTTTGTACGTGATCCATCGCACCTGCACACGACACAAATCACCTCACACTCCAGCAAGGACATTTACATTTACATGTACATTTGCAGCATTTTTGCAGACGCCCTTATTCAGAGCGACTTACAACTGAGCAATTGAGGGTTAAGGGACTTGCTCAAGAGCCAACTAGTGGAAGCTTGATGGTGGTGGGGTTTGAACCTGTGATCTTCTGGTCCAGAGGCCAACACCTTAACCACTGCACCACCAGTGTTGGGGTTGTTACTCAAAAAAAAAAGATTATTTCTTAAAAGTGATTATTTCTCCACTACTGGCCGTTTACCAAACGGGTGTTTTCTCTTCGTCCTCCGCGAATTAAACTACAATAGTTATCCGGTAAAGAGATGTTTGAATAAATTAGTGATTGACACGGTTTTGAACCAGTACATTTACACTTTTACCTGAGTAAAAAGCTTGAGTTGATACTTCATCTTATACAGAAGTCTTTTCAAACCTTAATATCTATTCTTTTGACTTTTGACACCAGTGCAAATGAACAACAAGGTTTTCCACTTCTGATGTCCTTGCCAGCTTGAAAACATACAGTCATACTGAGATACTTAGAAATTCAAGTGAACATTCCTACATTTTGAATGTGATCTCATGTTCATTCATTCATTCATCTTCTACCGCTTTATCCGATCTTCCCTCGGGTCACGGGGAGTCTGTGCCTATCTCAGGTGTCTATGGGCATCAAGGCAGGATACACCCTGGATGGAATGCCAACCCATTGCAGTGCACACACACACACACACACACACACACACACACATTCATACACTAGGGACAATTTTCCAAGCTGCCAATAAACCTACAGTGCATGTTTTTGGACCGGGAGGAAACTGGAGAACCCGGAAAAAAAAACCCTGAGGCACGGGGAGAACATGCAAACTCCACACACACATGGATGAGACAGGAATCGGACCCAGGCCCTGGCGGTGTGAGGCGAATGTGCTAACCACTAAGCCACCGTGCCCCTGTCTCTCAAGATGTTATCAATAATATCATTTGTTGATAAACATTTAATAAATAATTGTATTTTTATTATTCTTTTGTATTTGACCACCAAAGTTTAGATCACGTGTCAAACTTCAGGTCTGTGGGCTGAATTGGGTCCACTATGTCATTTTCTGTGGCCCGCAAGAGCTTAAAAGGTCTGTGATTGTGTTAAATTGTGTTAAATATGTTACGTGTGAAGTGACGGCATCCGGCCACTAGATTGCAGCGTATCTCATAGCAGTGTTTACCGAGGGTAAACAAGTGAAATGATCCCAAAATGTCCATTAAGTCAAACATTGATGCAGATGGAAGGCACATCCAAGAAAGTTCGGAAAGCGAATACATGTTTGTGCTTCAAGGAGAAAAAACAGTATGTCTTTTGTGTTGTGAGGCGGTGTCATCAAAGAGTATATACTGTCTCATAGTTACAACTGGCCTTTCAAGGGCTGATGTGGCCCACGGTGACAATGAGTTTGACATCCCTGGTTTCGAAGCATTACACATAATGAACAGATTACACTTGTTCATAGACTTCATCGAAGATGCTTCATTTCCATTTCCAGATCTCCACATCGAAAAAAGTGAAGAAAACACCTTATATTCATATAAGGTAATATTCATAAGGCTACATTTGACATATAAACCATTTAAGGCTAATAAAATCCTTTACACTGATCATTTATTTTATGCTTATTAAATGTACACTATTTGGCAAAAGTATTGGGACACTTTATTTTTTATTTACACTGTATTTTGCACCATATGTTCTTATAGAAGCCCGTTTCCACCACAGAATAAAACATATTTTTTTTTTGGTGTGAATAAACTCGCAATTCTGATTTATTTATTTAGTTATGTTTAAAGAATATAAACTCACAATTGCGAGAAGAAAAAGGCAGAAGTGTGAGGTAAAATAGCAAGTTATGAAGTGAGAAATCTGCCTTTTTTTCTCTTGAACTTGAAAGTTTAGATCATTTGGAGTTTATATCTTTTTGGTAATTTTGTGTTAACTCATTTGCGACACTTTCTGTCCTGCTATAGAACTATAGAACCCCCACTGAACACCTTTGGAATAAACTGGAACGCCTCCTGACCTCACCTACCCTACATCAATACTTTACTTAAGCTCTTGTGGAAAAGCAGAAATCTCCATAAGCACACTGCAAAATGTAGTGGAACATTTTAGGTTATTATAACAGAAAATGGGCATTTAAAGTGAATCTTATTGTTGGATGTCCACAAACTTTTGCCCATATTTCTATCAGACAGTAACGGTGGCGGTCGCGCTGCACAGACACACGGAGATTCGGGGATTCCAAAACAAAGGATTTATTAGAATAAACAAACAACAAAAGAGACGCAGCTCAAAAGGAGCGGCCAGATAGGCTAGGGAGCCTTGCGCGCTGCGCGCCGTGGTCACTGGAGGACCGGAGATCTGGAGCGGACTTGGAAGTCCGGGGAATCGCGAGCAGGAGCGGGTGCGGACTTGGAAGTCCGGAATCTGGAGCAGACAGGAATCGGGAACTGGAACAGACAAAAGGTTAGACATATAGCTAACAATATAGAACGGGTCCGCGACACTACCCAAGTGTTACGAGCCCGGACGGGGAATGAAGGGAGAGCCGGGCTATATAAAGGGAGAGGGAGAAGGGGCTAGGATATGGAACACCTGAGCCTGTTTAGTGTGTTTGTGTGTGTGTGTGTGTGTGTGTGTGTGTGTGTGTGGAGCGAAAGAGCAGGGAAGAGCGAGAGAACGGGTGAGGCTGATTTGCGTGTTTGTGTGTGTGTGTGTGTGTGGAAAGAGCAGGGAGGAGCGAGGAGAGAGAGAGAGAGAGAGAGAGAGACGTGACACAGACAGTATATTTACACGTAAACTTGTGAAATGAATAAGGAATAATATTCATTACTCTCTTTTTAAATAACAAGGTCGATGTTGTGTTTCCGTATTGAGCGTTATTTTGTAAAATCCCACAATTAAAAGACAGGGCAAAAATAAATAACTATTCATTCATTCATTCATCTTCTACCGCTATATCCGATCTTCCCTCGGGTCACGGGGAGCCTGTGCCTATCTCAGGCGTCTATGGGCATTAAGGCAGGATACACCCTGGATGGAATGCCAACCCATCGCAGGTCACACACTCACAATCTCACACACACACATTCATACACTAGGGACAATTTTTCCAAGGTGCCAATCAACCTACCGTACATGTTTTTGGACCGGGGGGAAACCTGAGAACCCCGAGAAAAAACCCCTGAGGCACGGGGAGAACATGCAAACTCCACACACACATGGCCGAGATGGGAATCGAACCCGGATCCAGGAGGTGTGAGGCGAACATGCTAACCACTAAACCACCATACCCCCAATAAATAAAAATAAATGATACAATTTAAATTATTTAATAACCTGTTCCTAACAAAGTATTGAAAGGATCAGTATATAATAGTGCTGTGCAGCAGTTTTTATACAAAAAGAACCAGAAAATTCAGGTGGTACACTGAAATGAGCTTTTATAAATATTTGTCAGTTTGACTTGAAGAAAACACAGAAGCTCACACATATTGTGACAAAAGAACAGGCATATGGGAATAAAATATGAAGGCGTGTCATCACCACCTCAGTATTATACACTAAGGATGGTAAGATTCTCTGATTCGTATCAGCGCATCTGCATCAAGTCAACGATGTGATGCATCGATTATTATAAAAGTGTGAATCAAAACAATTTGGCATTTGTATTGTGATACACAACATATTACATGTTTGCACATTACAAAAAATGATGTATTTATATATCATTATTAATAGATGAGCTTATTATTTAGAAAGTGACCAATAGTTTGTGACCAGTATTTTATACCATCTTTCGGCTGCTCCTGTTAGGATTCACCACAGCAGACCATTACTCATTATTATGCCATATAAGATGAAAGAAAAAGATAAAGGGGAAAAATGATTTGCATGAAATTAACATTCTGCATTACATTTTCTGTTTGTTTTTAAGATGCAAACCTGAAAAAAAAGAAGGATAAATTCTAAAGCCGAAAGCATACTGCTGTATTTTCTGCTCAGTCAAATGCGTTTTAGTCACAAGCTCCATAACTAACAGGAGGTTTCTTCACAACACAATTCAAATCATCCAAAATGATACTATGAGCTCCTTAAGGCAAAGAAATGGAATTTTCTTATGGCAAGAGCACATCCTGTCACACCATAACCCGAAATAAGTGATGATTTTCACTGAAAACAAACCTGAGCTGCAGTAAAGCGCTGAGAATGCATGGGAATGCATGTCCTTTGGTAATATGCAAATGATCTGCATTACGGTTAATTGTTCAATTACTTTTGATCTTGTTAAACTAGAGGTACTATTTACTACACAAATTAACTCCAAAACACATCATTTCTACCTTCATTGTAGTTTCATTTCAAATCTAAGGAACCAAATTCCACATTCTCAGAAAATTATGAATAGATGAAACCATGTGAGGTGTGGTGGCTTAGTGGTTAGCATGTTCACCTCACACCTAGGGGTTAGGGGTTCGAGTCCGCAATGTGCGTGTGTGTGTGTGTGTGTGTGTGTGGTGTTTGCATGTTTTCCCTGTGCCTCAAGGGGTTTTTCTCCAGGTTCTCCGATCCGCCCGCACAGTAGGTTGATTGGTGGGTTGGTGTGTGTGCCCTGTGATGGGTGTGTGTCCTGCCTTGATCTCACCCTGCCCTGCCCGAAGGTGTCTGAAACAGGCACAGGAGACCCGGGAGAGAAGTCGCATAAAGCGGTAGAAGACGAATGAATAGATGAAAGGTAAATTTCAATTCTCGAGTTGTTCCCGAAGCTTTTAAAATTCCTTTAAAAGAAAGAAACGAAAGAAACAAAGGTTCCATCATTTCTGACTAGCCAATTATTTCCTCCAGGAGCCTTAAAACCATTTGACATTTGAATTGAGAAACAACACCCTGGTAATAACAGACTAAATTCTTTTTTTAAAAATTGCTGGCCTTTTGACAGAATAATGCTGAAAAGGACATCCAGTGGTGTTGTTAGATCCATGAATTAGAGTCAAATTGACATTTCTACCCCAAAAACACGCACCATTTAAAAAAAAAAAAGACTTTAGGTTAAAATCATAACATCCGATATCACACTGTGGAACAGCATGGGGTAAGAAGCCGTCAAAGAAAATCTGCCTAATGGTTTTTTGTTCACCCCAAGCAGAACCCAAACTTGAGGCACATGATGAAACGGAAAATGTTATTTTTAAAAATGTGTTTTTCAAAACTATCAGTCATTTCTGGATAATAAAATGTCTGAAATGACACGTGCTCCCTGTTGGGAAAAACCCCACCAAAAAAAACAAACAAAAAAAAAAACGGGAAATATTATAATCTGTCATCTTACTCATTAATATGCAAATTGAATCGTGTTTAGTCAATCATTTTATGGTGCGAGTTAGCTTGTAATATGCCAGCGCGTACTTGAAGAGGTGCAGAAAACATTTGATGCCTCTTTCTTTTTTTTTTTTTTTTCTTCAATTTGAATATTAATGAGATTTACATCATTTACCGTTTCACCAGATTTAACAGCTCCATGCATTTATTAAAGAGTACACTACAAAACACACAGAAAAGAGCAAGCCAAAATCCGGATAGATTTACTCCTGCTTTTCGAGGAGTCAAAATCTTTCCATCTGAGGACTTTCATATCAAAAAAAAAAATGTGCAATTTATGATATGCAAAATATGTAGTATTTTGGGTTGCAAAGTAAAATCAGCATTGCAGATTGAACATTTATGAATGGAATTCATGAAGAGACAGAAAACAAACTAACCTGAATCTTGAAATTCATGAATAGTCCGGGCATCAGTTTGGATGCTACGGAGATTGATGGTTATGTTCCAATCACTGTGGAAGCATACATGCACATTTATAACATATCGACAAACTTTTATATAAAAGACTTATTTTTTAATAAGCAACGAGAGTAAACGAGAAAGCCTAGCAGCTCCTGAGAAGGCTTTCTGAGGAAAAGCCCAGCTTCCACCACTCATCCTCCCTACATCCTACAAAGGAACTATTGAGAGCATCCTGATCTATGGCATCACTTCCTGGTTGGGGGAACTGTGCCCCACAGCAGATCATGAGGACGGCTAAGAAGATCATCAAGGGGTCTTCTTCCTCCAACATGGATTTTTATAAACCATGTTGCATCAACAATGCCACCAGAGTTATGCAATAAACTCCAGTGTAATAGACACAAGTCACCTCATTAGTAATCAGAGTACCTGTGCGTACCTAAATTCCAGTATAATTCCAGCTGTTCCGTGAAGGCCTCACAGGTTTGTTAGAGAACATTAGTGAGCAAACTGCCTCATGAAGACTAAAGAACACACCAGACAAGTCCGTTGTGGCGAGGTTTAAAGTAGGGTTATGTTATAAAAACATTTCCCACGCTTTGACCATCTCACAGAGAACTGTTCAATCCATCATCCAAAAAATGGAAAGAGTATGGAACAACTGCTAACTGGCCAAGACATAGAATAGCCTTTATTTGTCACATATACATTATAGCACAGTTTAATTATTTTTTTTGCATATCCCAGCTTGGTGTTTGGTAGCTGGGGTCAAAGCGCAGCTATGATACGGCGCCCCTGGAGAGTTAAGGGTCTTGCTCAAGGACCCAGCGGCAGCAGCTTGGCGATACAGGGGCTTGAACCCGGACCTTCTGATCAGCAGACTAACACCTTAAACCACTGAGCTACCCTCTCCCTATTTTCTCATATCACAGGAATCTGGGGTCAGAGCGCAGGGTCAAGCCATTGTACAGAGCCCCTGGAGCAATCAGGGTTAAGGGCTCAACAGTGGCAGCATAGTGGTGTTAAGGCTCGAACCGCCAATCTTATGATCAGAAACCGAGCGTCTTAACCACTAGACCACCACTACCCTTGACATGGCCGTCCACCTAAAGTGACAGACCGGGCAAGGAGGGCATTGATCCAGGAAGCAGTCAGAAGGTCCATGGTAACTCTGGTGGAACTGGGTACAACTAGAAATTGATTAATCCTGGGATTAGTTATTGATTTGATTTTCACATCCACTCTTTTATATTTCAGATGTTTCCTAAAACTCAGTTTGAAACGTCTTTAAACACTTACATTGATGTACTACTCGTAAACATAAACATACGCTTCGATCCTCGTCATTTCCACTGAATTCTCTTTGAAATGCCAAAGCAATAACGAAAAATGTGTCATTGTTTCCGAAAGCCAGAATTTTCACACAAACGGAAAAAAGGATGGGCCTTGTTTTTGTACACTTTGTGTGTACACTTTGTACATTTCGGAGAGTGTTTTATTCAACTACATTTTCAATGATTGAAAAACGTCTACTTGTGGACGCAATGTCAGCAAGGGGGCAGGTGATATAAGGACCCAAATGCAGGATGCAAGCCAGGGTTCAAAATAAAGTGTCTTTAATAAGGAAAGAAAAGCAAAAACCAGTCCAACAACAGGCAGAGTAAAACGAAAACCAAACCATCCAAAATCCAAAAACAAACCAAAACATCCAGGAGGCAGAACAGGAGTTCAGGGACAGGAAACAGGGAGCAAGGCAGGACAGGCAGGGTGGCAAGAGTTCTTCAACAGGAGTTTGCTGGTGTGGTGCAATAATCCAGTGTGGTGCAGTAATCCGGCCACGAGTCATTGTCTCCGAGCTCCTTAAATAAGGAGCCCGGCGGGAAAACCGGCAAGATGGCCGCCGAATCGGAAGTGCGCGCCGCGAAAGTTCATGCAGCCCGCTCGGGAGATTCTGACACGCAAGGCCAAATCGTGTCCAACCAAAAACGCATTAGTGTAAACATGGCTTCATTATATACAAATATATATCATTCATTCATTCATTCATTCATTCATTTTCTACAGCTATATCTGATCTTCCCTCGGGTCACGGGGATCCTGTGCCTATCTCAGGTGTCTTAAGGCAGGATACACCCTGGATAGAATGCCAACCCATCGCAGGGCACACACACCCACACCTCACCATCACACACACACATTCATACACCGGGGACAATTTTCCAAGGTGGCAATCAACCTACCGTGCATGTTTTTGGACCGGGAGGAAACCGGAGAACCCGGAGAAAAACCCCCTGAGGCGAACATGCAAACTCCACACACAAACTCGGACCCTGGCGTGGTGTGAGGCGAACGTGCTAACCACTAAACCCACTGTGCCCCTACAAAAAAAAAAAATATATATATATATATATATATATATATATATATATATATATATATATATATATATATATATATATATATATAGTGTATGATTTTTAGAATGAAACAATGCATAGTTTGAAACAAATACCTGTTCAGGAAACTGGCTTCAGAATGTTTGATTGTGTTTCAATGCAACACCTTTCAGCCATTTTATACCAACAGTTAATTCAATCAGTCAAGGTCAGTCTAATGGAGTCTAAATGATGAAGGACATTTAACACACACTCACTTCCCACCTCAATAAAAACACCTGCTCATTCATGCAACTATTCAATCAGCCAAATAAGTTCCATCAGAGTAATGCACGGCTTCAAGCATTGTCCATATCATACATCAAAAATGGGAGAAAACCTGGCAAGCGTCTCAGAATTCACACTACTTTAAAGCTTAATGCAGAGGGGCTACCACCCAAGATTCCACTCCTTTCAAGTGGGCACAGGCTTACAGGAACTGCAGATAAAGACTGAGAATAGATCCGGCAACGCTTTTCCAATCTTCAGCTGTCTAGGTCTGGTAAACCTGTGCCCACCGTAGCCTCAGATCTTGGCTGTTGGGGGGTATCAGGTGCAGTAGCATTTCTGGAATTTTGAAACTAATTGCCACTGCAGGGTTCTGTGTTCTTGCCAAAAATACCCGGCTAACAGCAGTGATCTGATCATAAACTGACATTCAAAAAAGCGCTAAAGGATTATTAAAACAAATTGCACATGAAAAAGGGTAAATTTGCCTGTATAAAGCAAACCAACAAGGTTGATCATTCTAGTGAAAGTGTACACAATGAGAGTCTAATGCACATTACCACAACAATACCACAACATACACTTGGCCAGGACATGGCTGACATGATTCCTTGAGTAATCTGATTGCAAAAATTCATCAAGGCAAATTCATTTGCTTCGATGCTTAGTTTAATCCATTTAACAAAACACGGAGCACTGCGTTTCCCACTGACTATTATTACAGATACACTACCTGCTAAACTCTGGAGTAGAGACCAGCACGGGACGGATTTTTCAGTCTCGTTTAAAAATATTTTATTATATTAATGTAATATTTATTATGCTCCTGCCATCAAACACCAGCAGGTAAATAAGTAGTTTTATTTCATTATATTCATTCATTCATTCATTTTCTACCGCTTTATCCGATCTTCCTTCGGGTCATGGGGAGCCTGTGCCTATCTCAGGCGTCTATGGGCATTAAGGCAGGATACACCCTGGATGGAATGCCAATCCATCGCAGGGCAGACACACACACACATGCATTCACACACTAGGGACAATTTTCCAAGGTGCCAATCAACCTACCGTGCATGTTTTTGGACCGAAGGGAAACCGGAGAACCCCCTGAGGCACGGGGAGAACATGCAAACTCCACACACACATGACCGAGACGGGAATCGAACCCGGATCCTGGCGGTGTGAGGCGAACGTGCTAACCACTACGCCACCGTGCCTCCGTATATTATACAATGCTATATTTCTCTTATATATATATATATATATATATATATAGATATATAGTATATATATATATATTATATATATTAGTATATATATATATATATATATATATATATAGTGTGCTCATAAATCTCTCCATGGTGGTGTGTAGAGCAAGTAGTGGACACAAGCTACTGATAAATACACGAATTTAGTGCGTGGAGATTTTCAGTCAGCTTTTCTGGAGATGAGAGTACCACACAGTGATATTTCATAAATAAATACATGAGTGTGAATAATTATGACATTCATTAAACAAATAGTTTTCCGATAACTCTATGAGGCCACTACTGAAGGACGTTTAACAGGCAATTGAGTGAACTGCAATAATAAAAATAAGAGTACTGTATACAAAAAAAGTGTGTTAAAAAAGGAAAAGTTTCAAAATGAGTGAAAAAAATTTAATGAAAAAAAATTTTAATTTGAGAGACATTTTATGAATTCATGAGTTTTTTATGGCCTAAAAAAAATGTTAACAAAATGCTATTTTCTTAATAATACTAAAATACTATTTTCCAGCTTTCTCTTTAAAATATGTATTAGTTGAAATTAAACCTTTGTTATTTTTTCATGTGATGCTTCCTCATATTTGTTTATTTTCGGGTTGTTATGTTTTATTTTTTATTAGGATGACGGGGATAGTGACGTCACAGTAACGCCACAGTAAGCCCCACACTACGCTACCATAAACCCTAATACAGTATACGGATATAGTGGCACATGCAGGACTCCGTTTCCCAGAATTACTTTCGGCTTCGCGCATGCGCACTGCACCATCCACCTTTAAAGCATGTCAACAAACACAACGTGACCTCGGAGGGAAAGCTTTAGCGCGTCTCCGGTATGATCGGTAAGTTATGACTCTGAAAAAAAGCAGCTTGATGAAGAATTCCTGCTCATTTTTTACACGTCGTGCTTTGTGCTGATCTGCGGTAATGAACGGAACCGTGTCTGGATGATAAAACACAAACACCACGCTGTTATACGTGTAATCACTTTCGTTTAGAGACTTTTTGACATTTTGCAACGCGCTCACTTATAACATCTCGCGAGATTTGGATGCAAAATGTTTGACTCTCTCTCTCTCTCTCTCTCTCTCGATGTGTGTGTGTGTGTGTGTGTGTGTGTGTGTGTGTGTGTGTGTATATATACCGTATCTAAAATATAAATATAAAACATACACACTTGGGATTACCGCCACTCAGACTTTTCTGTTTTACCTTGATTGTCTCGTTTTATCATCACCTGCTTTGATAAATTTAATTAATTAATTAATAATTATTAATTAATTAATTAATTAATTAATTCATTCATTCATTCATTCATTCATTCATTCATTCATTCATTCATTCATTCATCTTCTACCGCTTTATCCGATATTCCCTCTGGTCACTGGGAGTCTGTGGACATTAAGGCAGGAAACACCCTGGGCACACATTCACACACTAGGGACAATTTTCCAAGGTGCTCACTCCATACACACATGGGCGAGACGGGAATCGAACCCGGACCCTGGCGGTGTGAGGCGAACACCACCAGGTGCCCATAGACGCCTGAGATAGGCACAGACTCCCCATGACCCGAGGGAAGATTGGATAAAGTGGTAGAAAATGAATGAATATACATTAATCAATTGGATATGTTGGTTTAGAAGGAATTTTGCGAGTGGCCAAAAACTACCTGAAAGATTGAATTTAGAAGCTTGTGGCGTGTCCTTTTGCAGTCGTTACTTCCGCTAATCACCTTCTGTAACCCTTGACCCTTCTCTCAGATCTGTCTTTTGGGCAATGATGCTAAAACAGGAGTTCTTATTGCACTGCACAACTCAAAAACAACTCTGAAAATTCTGAATCTACATAACCTGAAATCGTGTACTATGACCTCCCAGAACAAGCACCTCTCCTAAGTAGGGGGAGGGGGGGGAATTGCCTCGCCATTTAATGCTTGTATAACGCGCCTACATCTCCGATTCAAAATTAAAATAGCTAATGCATTGGCTGCGATAGAAGTAAACCTGCTTATATCTGTCTCAATTTTTTAATGATTTATCGTGAGAGGACGAGTTTTATTCATGTGATGTGCTTCATGGAAACGCCTTCATTTCGCAACAAGGGAGGTGGTATAGCCCAGTGGTTAAGGTGTTGGACGCTGGACCGGAAGATCATGGGTTGGTTCGAACCCCACCACCACCAAGCTGCCACTAGTGGGCCCTTGAGCAAGGCCCTTAACCTTCAATTGCTCAGTTGTAAGGCGTCTGGCAAATACTGTAAATGTAAATACAACAGTTTTTTTTATCAGCATTTGGAATATATCGCCAAAGTTTTGTGCAAATTTTGCAATGGAAACGCGTCTATTGTCTTGTTGCATCACCTATATTGGGCCCACCTTCAGCTCTCTGACTGATTGCAGGAAATTCTTTTAAAGCATTTGCTGAGAGGTCTGAGAATTCAAGTTTCCCTGAACAATATGGAGTCGCCCCTGGCCCGGCGGCAGAACAGCAGCCCCAGACCTTCACATTTCCCCCACCATGCTTCCATGTTGGAAGGAGCCTCTTTTAGTTTTGACGGACGTCCACTTCTAGGAGTTGCGGTCATGTTGAATGCCCGCCATCTATAGATGATTTGTACAATAGATGGATGGAGTTGGAATCTCTGGATGGTCTTAAAGCTTTCCTCCCCAGACTGATGAGCTGCCACTACCTTCTTCCTGATGTCCTCGTATATATCTCCTTCCCCCGTATCATTGTTTAACTACTTGACACTATAGTGGTTTGGTTGGTTCCCAACGTTTACGTCACCCTTCAAAATGAATCGAAAAGACGCCTAATGGAAACAAATTCGCAAAAACACACGTATCGCAAAAAAGTTTTTACGCTCGCATGAGGTGTTTTTTTTAGATGCTGATAATTCGCAAAACTGTAATGGAAACGTTTTTTTTGTTTCCATTTCCAGGCCACGTGATATAACTTACCTTGCCTTGGGCGTGATGCTGCAGGTGCTATAACAGGCCCTATTGCACTGCATAGCTCCAAAAAAAAGTAGACACGTTCATCCCGGATTTCGCTCGATTTCGCTCCTACGTCTCCGATTAAAAATAAAAAAGGCTAATGTGTTAAGGTTAATAAGTAAGCCTGCCGATATCCGTCTCCGTTTTGTGAATGACGTATCGGGAGAGGACCAAGTTTTTTTAGTCACATGATATGGTTAATGAAAAAAAAACCAACAAAACAGTTTTTTTTCGACATTTAGGAAACACGCCTATTGTTGCCAAACCACTTTTCTAACGATGTCTTAATCGATTGGTCTGCGTTACTGATTAAATCACCCAAATGTGTTTCACCTGAATCTGTTACTCACTTGACTTCACCAGTGCAGCTCAGACGTCACATACTTTTGCACAATAATTCGATCTTTCATGTAGATTTTTGGCTCCTCACAAAGCAATCCCTCGAAACAATTGTATGCAGTTGATCAACTGACATTTAATTTATAAAACGGAGGTGATGATGAAATATAAAAGCCGAGGTAAAACAACAGAAATGTCTGTGTAGCTCACAAGCAACACTGTCTATCTACTGTACACACACACACACACACACACACACACACACACCACATTTAAGTTTCCATTCCTGTACAAGATTAGAATGGGAAAATAAGAACAGTTGTACTTGTCTGATGGACAAAGATAGGATCGTTTTTTTATTTTGCAATGTTTTTCTTGGAGCATTCAGGGTAAAAAAAAACACTTATGATGATGAAAAATGCCCCAAAAAAACCCAATAAATCATTTGTCAAGATCCCTTGGAACTAGTTGGAACAAGGTGAAACATCTGGAATGAATATGAATCTACTCTTCACTATTATAGGATTACAGTCATGTAAATATATGGTTATTAAATCTCTCAAGCATTTAATTAAAAGTCTGATTTTAAGCCAGTAGAACAAATTTATAGCCTGAAATGTGTGTAAGAACCTTAAATCAGCCTAAATTATCTTGTATTGGTCGTCCCAGGATTCTAATGGTTTGACTTGTTTTATTTTTTAATCTTTCGATGACAAAATTGTACAAAAATATTGAACGTTTCGTGCAGCAGGCAGCACATGCTCACGGGAACACATCTTCCTCAGGGTTCGTCGGATAGTTTGTGGTAACTAAAGTTATTGTAACTTTAAGTAACCAGCATAGAAGTTATACCCTCCTGCCCCTCTTTAAAATGTAATGAATGGCCTTAACTGCTAGGGGCACTTGTACAAAGAGCCTGTCGATCCCTAAGGAGCTTCTGACTTTCTTACGAAGGAAATATCGATTATGTCTTTGTTGTGTTTCTGAGATGTCTGAGGTGTCGGTGGATCCTGACTGGTGCTTGTCTGGGAGGATGGGAACGAATTGAGCCGAATATTTTCACCCCCCGGGCTGCACGTTTTCTGTCATGGCAATGCTATCTCTCTGAGGAATCGTGTCACTTAAATGCCTTTTTGCTTTAATGCAGCGTAGCATATTAAGCGCATGGGGCCTTAATGCTCAGTAAAAAAAAAAAAAAATCGGAATATGATTTTATTTCACTTTTATAATGTAATTCACTTGCCCTGGAGCAAGTCTGTTGAAGCTGCTGGATGCGGTGCTGGGAATTTGATGCCAGCGCATGACTTTTACTTTATAGTTCACACATACCTACATACATGCACTGGGTACCAAAAATGAACCCTTATTTAAAAAGCTGACTTTGTTTGGCATGTTTGTAGTGACAGCTCAGTACTGACAGACAGACAGTTTGTGACAACACAACTTTTTTGTGTTGTCCAAAGTCTACTGGTGAGGATTTCCCAGTCGGTATCTATCAAAAGTGGTCCAAGGAAGAAATAGTAGTGGTGACAGGGTCCAGTGACAGGGTCAACAGTGGCAAGGCCAAGCGAAGCCTGGCCAATGTGGTCCGATGCAACAGACGAGCTCCTCTAGCTCTAATTCCTGTAGAAATTGAATAAATGAATAAATAAATAAATGTAGAGTATTGTGTACTAAGTTTTAGGCAGGTGTGAAAACAAAGAATGCTTTTAAAAAAAGTGTTAATTAGTGCATTTATTTGCATGTATTTCATGAAGCATCGTTTTTTTTTTTTACGTATTTGCATGAAGAAAAACTATTTATTTCTAAATAACTAATAGTACCTATAAATACTTTTGACAATTTGAGACCATTATTTTATATGTATATTTATTTTGAAACGGGATGTTCGGACTTTAGGTGTGTTCATAAACTTCTAGTCATTTAGTGATGAGGTCCATTGCATTCATTTTACAGTTGAAGGGGCCCGACATTGCAATGGGATGCGTTGCATCTGTAGCTGCTTTATATGCTTTATATGCTAAATGAATCGTTGCTGACTGCATCAAGATGCGAATTGCATCGGGCTCTGCTATGGAGGTGCACATCCGCAGCAGAGATTACATGTTCTCCATGTGTTTTAAGGGTTTTCTTTGGGACTCCGATTCCCTCCTCAGTGGATAGTCTTGGACTCTGAATAAAGAAATCTTGTTGATATGTTGATTTTGAAGAGGGGCACGGTGGTTTAATGGTTAGCACGTTCACCTCACACCGCCAGGGTCCGGGTTCGATTCCCGTCTCGGCCATGCGTGTGTGGAGTTTGCACGTATGTCGATTATAGATAAATAGTGTGGATTCATTTCCCTAATTTTTGACATGCTTTTGTCTCACTGTTGTTATTCCATCCAAATGAATAGTACAGTAACTTTAAACTTTGCTGGGCACAAGCAGTTTAAAGTTTGTGTGTTGGTGAATTGATTATTGGAGAGAGGAGATGCCTGGGAATGAAAAATCTTAGCAATACTGATCTTACTCAAGGTAATCTCCGAAACTATATACAGTGTCTCCAGAAATTATTGGAATGGCCAAGGGCAATTTTTTTATATATATATATTTGTGTGTGTGTGTGTCGTCTACCAGCTTGTATGGTTTGTATCTTAAGCAAAGTTTTATGCATTTTAGCTTTTCCAATGTGTTTTAAAAACAGCAGAAACCAAAAAGCACTTGTCAGTCATCTCTGTATTTCATTGCAACCTGTTTTTTTTTCCCCCACTCTATTTTTCTTTCCGTCAGCTACGGTTGATGTTTGTCCGTGTTTAACAACACGTGAAGTCTTTACAGGTGAAACTCGGGACTCAAACCAAGAGCAGATATTCCGAGCTATTTGCTGAGTATGAGAACATATTTGTGAAAAATGTAACTCGTGCAGGGTCTTTGCTGGTCTTTGGTGTTGATATATTCTCTTGTGGCAAATACACAGTTTGTAGGACACAGTATCAAATAAACCAGTATCACCAGTGTGTGTGGAGTTTGCATGTTCTCCCCATGCCTCAGGGGTTTTTTCTCCGGGTTCTCCGGTTTCCTCCCGGTCCAAAAACATGCACGGTAGGTTGATTGGCACCTTGGAAAATTGTCCCTAGTGTATGAATGTGTGTGAATGTGAGTGTGTGTGTGTGAAGATGAATGAATGAATGAATGATTATGCCTTGATAAACAAGAAGCACTTGATTTCTAGTACTGTATTTACATTGTCAATGAATTCATTTTTTTGTGGCACTTGGGCATATTATAATAATGCTGTGGTGAGATTTATTATAGACTATAGGCTCAGCAGGATCAGCCTTCTACTGTTTAAGTTACAAATGGATGAAGCTTCCATGATTAAAGTAGTATTTTGTTTGCTAATATCTGCACTGAGTTGTGTTTTTTGTAACATTGCATATTTCATATTTTATTTGCATTATTATTAAGTGCACCACATTGTAGGAATGAATAAATGTGGCTTTTTGTTTCGACTGGTCAGGAAATTGTCCTTAAAGGTGTTTTTTTTTCCCTTGCCCTTCTGTTTTTTCTTTCTATGCAGCTATATTTTATCATTATCACAATATCTAAAGAATGGGTGGTTGAATGTTTGCAGAATTTATTTGGAATTATTGTTACCACAGAAAAAACCAACTAGATTTCCGAATGGAGCCAAACATGACCAAAGCTCTCGTTATTAAGATTTTATTCCGATTTCTCTCAATACCGACTTTATTTCTCGCTATTCTGACTTTATTTATTGACTGACTTTTTCTGACTTTTTTCAATTCTGCCATCCTCATCAATTGGTTGGCATATACTTTTCCGTATTAGATGGACAGATAGATATGTATTCATCGCTGAGGGGAATTTCTAGTTTCCAGCATTATCCACAAACATAGCCAAAGGCATGTAATAAATCCAAAAAATACAATTACTAATTAAAAAGAAAAAAAACAACGAAAGCTTTACACATTAAAAATGAAATATGCTACTATCCATAGATTGACCTGTGCAACAAACAGTATTTGCCCTGTAACAGAATCAACACACTCATTTTAACTTTCCCTCCGACCGGCATTACATTGTAATATTAAAGTCGGAGCAGAAGTGACGGTTACCTTCTGTTTATTAGAATAGAACTGAGAATTGGCATAAGTGAAGTTTGAATTGTGAGAAGTTGGAATTAGGCAAACTTTTTTGTTTATGTTGGGCCCGGTGGCTTAGTGGTTAGCACGTTCGCCTCACACTGCCAGGGTCCGGGTTCGATTCCCGTCTCGGCCATATGTGTGTGTGGAGTTTGCATGTTCTTCCCATGCCTCAGGAGGTTTTTCTCCGGGTTCTCCGGTTTCCTCCCTGGTCAAAAAACATGCACGGTAGGTTGATTGGCACTTTGGAAAATTGTCCCTAGTGTATGAATGTGTGTGTGATTGTGTGTGTGTGTGTGTGTCCTGCGATGAGTTGACATTCCATCCAGGGTGTATCCTGCCTTAATGCTCATAGACGCCTGAGATAGGCACAGACTTCCCGTGACCCGAGGGACGATCAGATATAGTGGTAGAAGATGAATGAATGAATGAATATTATATTTTATACTCATATTTTTTACATATATATTCATATAAATATAATAGAATAAACCAAATGAACACAACACACTTTTTATTATGCTGATTGAAAATAGGTATGAATACATGCCCTGTTACTGCCCTACTTTTGGCACATTTAATGCAGGAAAAAAAAACGTCTTTATTGTTTTAGTCAGAAAAGGTATTATTTTCCAGTTTATATTCTGAATCGATGTATTTTTATAAAGCTCCTTTGTGTCAATGCAGATTTTTTTTAATGACTATAGAAATAGTCTTAATAATAATAATAATAATAATAACAACAATACTTCTTTCGCCTCCTCCCATTAGGGTCACCACAGCGGATCATCATTTAGTGATCCGCGTCTTTGGTTCGGCACATATTTTACACCGGATGACCTTCCCAGTGCAACGCTCCCCATTTATCCGTGCTTGGTATCGGCACTAAGAGTGCAGCGGCTCGTGCAACCCTAATGGCTGTTTTACTATAGAAATAACCTTGACCTAATTGACTCATTGACATCACTGTTGTCAGCGAAGGGAGTTCCCTGCTACTACCTAGTCTGACAATGCCACCAAATATTTTTGCCCATATCGTATTATTAGGGAAACATGATTTCCCCAGGTTATTCATGACCTAATCTTGTTTTGATAAGTAATTATAGTTCCTTGTTCTTGTTATATTCGATCCAATAGAACAGCTGTTTTTCTTTCATTAAGTCGCCTTGGCAATACATTCCGACCGTTTGCTGAGTGGTTAAGAGGAATGAAGCTAATCAGCATCCTTTGTGTCCATATGTCTAAAAGGTTTTGTTGCCTCGGTATTAGTTGAAATAATACCAATTGCATGAACATTAAATGTATGTAACAGTGTTACAGCATACAATCTCCTTCCCTGGAGATTTCGATTGGTAATGGGGTTAATGTCTTAAAACATATGTATTACTGTTCTCAGTTGTGTTGATTATGTTCTGTATTGATGACATTTTGTGTTATTAGTTGCCACATAGTCCAGTTTGTTTCGCTGTGTTCTTTACTTCTGTCTTTAGAAATGTTTGTTGTTTTGTTGTTAGCTTTGTAACATTGTGCACTTGTTTTTGCGCTGTTTGCACTCGGTTGCACACGATGCACTTTATGTAGCTAGGACAAACTTAGTCTCGTCCTCAGCATTGTGTTCTTGTGTTTATGGTATATGTTGTTTTGTGTAGCACCAGGGTCCTGGAGGAACGTTGTGTCATTTCACTGTGTACTGCGTCAGCTATATGTGGTTGTAATGACAATAAAACCTCTTGACTTGACTTTTGTCTAGTGTTTTCTGATGCACTCTATGGACAAATGTACACTGTATGGACACCTGACTTTGTGGTTCTTTCCTCAAAATGTTACCTCAAGGGGGATATATATATATATATATATCTATATATATATATATATATATATATACTATATATATATATATATATATATATATATCTCAAATCACTCGATGGAGTATCATGTTTCCATTCACAAACCTGCTCTAACATGGCAATACTTCTGTGCACAAAGCAACCTCCATGATGATATGCTTTAAATGGGTTGCAATGAGAGAACTTGACTGGCCTGCTTTAAAGCTCGAACCTCGACCCTACTGAATACCTTTTGGGAGGAATGTGTACATTGACTGAATCCATAAAAAAACACCCTTGTGGTTGAGTCAGCGCAAATCTCCACATTCAGAAAGCACATGGAAAAAGAATGCGACCTAATAGTTTTGTTTATAGACAAGTGCATCGAAAAGAAATGACAATATTGTGAAAAAGTGTAATATTTAATTTATAAGTTTTTTCCACCCTATATTCTAGATGCATTATACATTTCAAATCCATAAAATCCTTTATCTCTAAATATTTCCTAAGATCAATTAAAAAGGATTTAAAATGCCTAAAGGTTTATAATCTATCAGTTTATGAGGCGATTTTAGTATGAATTACTGCATCTGAATGCAGCTCTGGTTTGATAGTATCTTTCAGCTCATTTGAATTGTTTGTTTGCATGTTTGTTTTTTTATTTGTTGCTTGTCAATACCCTATTGGACTTGATTAAAGTCTGTAGACCAACACGATTTGACATCTCGAATCACCTCCATCTGTGGGAGCTTCACACTAGACTTCAAGCAGCTCGGACGATGCGTTTCCGACTCATTTTTTTGCAACTTCTGGACCGTAAGTTTAAATGTACTTTTTCCCCCCCTTTCTTTTCTTTTCTTTTCTAACCCTGTTACCACACTTCTGAAGTGGTTTAAGGAGTGAATTGGTAATAGGAATATTTCAGTACCTTTTTTTTTTGCCTGAAGAGAAAAAAAGCGTGTTCTTGAGGCATTGACTCCAGCTTCAGTCCGCTTCTTGTGAAGCTCCCCCAAGTTCCTTAATCGGCTTTGCTTGGAAATCTTCTCCAGACTGCAGTCAGCTTCTTGTGCACCTTTTTCCTACCAAACTTTTCCCTTTCAGACAACTTTCAATGAATATTCTATGTTGTTCTTTCGCTCATAAACGTTCACTGTTCACTGGAAGCAATTGATTCATTAATAAATAAAATAAATAAATAAATAAATAAATATATATATATATATATATATATATATATATATATATATATATATATATATATATACGGTGGCTTAGTGGTTAGCACGTTCGCCTCACACCGCCATGGTCAGGGTTCGATTCCCGTGTTGGCCATGTGTGTGCAGAGTTTCATGTTCTCCCCGTGCCTCAGGGGGTTTTTCTTTTTCTCCGTGTTTTCCGGTTTCCTAACGGTCCAAAAAAAACATGCACGGTAGGTTGATTGGCACCTTGGAAAATTGTCACTAGTGTGAGTGTGTGTGTGAGTGTGTGTCCTGCGATGGGTTGGCATTCCATTCAGGGTCTATCCTGAATTAATGCCCATAGACGCCTGAGAGAGGCATGCTGGGATTTAAACTCATGACTTTTTGATCAGAAGTCCGACCACCTCCCACAGTATTTGCGTCTTTAAAATGTGTATTATATAGTTATGCTTTATTTCCCTCTGTACTCAGGCATTGGTTGTGTCATAGAGTAAATACAACAGTGATATTCACGCCACAGATGCAGCTTCACATTGCTCCTATGTGCATTCGCTGGCAGAGTGAACCGTAGGTCTGCGAGGTTGGAGACAAACAGGTGATTATGCAATGGGGTTTTTTTGGGCCCTGCTGCTTTGCCTTGGAGGATAGTAACAGAATGACAGTGGATATATTCGCAAAGTGGAAGTGATCAGCGAGGTCAGGCAGATTTGCTCATTAACTAAGAGAGAGAGACCGGGATTCAGAGAGACAGACGCCAGGGCACTCTTGGGACAGGAGCAAGCAGGGACAGGATTATTTACTCACTGTGTTTGGAGTCCAAGGAGAGAATAAATTGCTATTGATTTCCGGCCCCCTTTGTTAAGTGTCTCTCTTGCCTTTGGAGTGACTGTGGGCTAAGAATAATTTCCTTTAATATGGACCCACATTTATCTCTGGTCCTTTTTTCCCTCACAGTGCATACCAGGGACTAGTTGGTATTCAGCCGTGCGTAGACCGAAGCCAGTGTTTCCTCTTTAACCCGGTGGCTCGGAGGTTGCACACAGGCAGCTCTGTGTAGAGCGAGGCCGTACTGAGAAGCCAGGAACCTTCGTGGAAAAGGAGAGACAGTTTCTTTTTTTCATGTATTAGAATTAGAGTGATTTGTGCAGAGCAGTGGTCGAAAGGTGTGTTAAACGTGACAGGATTGTTGTGATGTAGGGACTCGGGGTGGAAGATTCCGCGTGATAAATGAGCTGCAAGCTTCAGGCTCCATCGGGCTGGAAATGTCACGTCGTACGCGGCACCGTTACAGTTACGCGTGTATCGCATGTCGGTACGAGTCATTTAAGCATCCCCGAATTCAGCGACAAAGTAGAAAAGAAAGAAAAAAAGAAAGCTGCTTGCCAATCCTGCGAGGCGATAACGAAAGACTTCAACAGTCGTTTTTAATCATACATCAATATTCAATAGCACCTTTGCTCCTTTATCTATCTGAAGCTTGATATGTCTTTTCAGCCTCCCCCCGTTTACCGGGTTCACCTGAGGCTCACAAAAAGGGGACCTTGAGAAATCGGGGCTTTGGTGCATGTTGGCAGAAAGGAAATTGGTGTGTCAATCATGAGTTTTCATATCTCCAAGCAAGCTGTCATGAGAACGAGAGAAATTGATGGAGATGGGGAAACCGGGGGGGGGGGGGGGGGGGGGGGGACTGCAATAAATGAAGGATCGTGGCGAAATCGAACGAAGGCGACTGATACTTTGGACGAGGAGAGTCCCGGTGCCTAATTACAGCAGGAGACATTACAGCCTTCTGTAACCTAGAGCAGGATAATGACTGTATTACTGTCACTCAAGCCAGCGATAGTGTTCCTTTTATTTGGCGTGCAGTCCTTTAGTGTCCTTGACGGGTTTAAAAGGTCACGTCAATCCCGCTCGACGGCATTTCTCTCAAAGAAGCCTGGAAGGGAATGTTCAAAAATCGCATCATTCTTCATGGATTTAAACGTTTGTGTGGAATATTGCAAAAGATTGCGCATTTTTTTTTTATGGCAATGTTCTTACAAAGTGTATTCTGATTCTTCATTAAAAACAATCTTTAACCTTCGGGGAAGAAAACAAATGTGTAAACAATTTTTGGCACCACTTTGCATGAACCGAGGAAAAATTTCCCGTTTATATTTGACATTTTTACTTGAGTTGTTAAGAGCATCTATTTTTATTGTGGAGAGCATCTTAAATCTGCCACTGACCAATCGACCTCCTCTGACCTCCACGGATAGGCATCACTAATTATGTAGTTGTTGCATCAGGTGGTTTATGCATTATGATGGTTTTTTTTCTTTCTTTCGGTTTTCCAGTGATCGCTAAATATTTTCGCTAATGTTTTCATTCTCAACGGATTTCAGATGCCAATGCGTACACACTGATATACACCAGAACTTCCAGAACCCTACACAAGGCGTGAGATTTTCTTACGATATATTGACATTTTTTTTTTCCACGGTCAACACACAAACATTAAGATTGTGATCATGAAAACAAGAAAGCAAACAAAAATATTGCATAGTGTCTCGACATCCTCCAAAATGAGAAAGATAAGATCAGTGAATATGCAATCTAAAAGCAGTTTTATAAATATAAAAACGTGAAAATGTTTATCACCATTTATATATATATTTTTTGTACATCGGTAATCACGATTTATTTATTTAATTAAATACAGGATATAATTTGGTAGCTTTGTGGTGGTAAACATTTTATTGTTCTTTTCAAATCAGTCATTTTTATACTGAAGTAATACCCAAGTATAAAAATGTCTACCAGCAAGTCAAGTGATCAGTATTAAATATCTTTAATGACAATTATAAAGAGTTCAATGTAATGTGTAATGTGGACTGGATGACAGACTGGACATGTGTTATATCAATCTTTTAATACAGTGTACTCTAGTGGTTTAGTGGTGAGCATGTTCGCCTCACACCGCCAGGGTCGAGGTTCGATTCCCGTCTCAACCATGTGTGTGTGGAGTTTGCATGTTCTCCCCGTGTCTCAGCGGGTTTTTCTCCAGGTTCTCCGGTTTCCTCCCGGTCCCCCCGGTCCAAAAACATTCATGGTAGGTTGATTGGCACCTTGGAAAATTGTCCCTAGTGTATGAATGTGTGAATGTGAGTGTGTGTGTCCTGCGATGGGTTGGCATTCCATCCAGGGTGTATCCTGCCTTAATGCCCATAGACGCCTGAGATAGGCACAGGCTCCTTGTGACCCGAGGGAAGATCAGATAAAGCGGTAGAAGATGAATGAATGAACGAATGTACTTGAATGGACGCTGCGAATTCCAAACATTTCTTCAGAATGCAGTTAAAGAAGTTCAATAAAGGTCATTTGTTTTTCTCGACCCACCTCAGTGACTCTGTCGTCAGTAGCCAGTCGCACAATGGTTCATTTTTATAGATAAGTGGACGATACAGTAGGAGCACTTTGGCTATCAGGAAATGTAATGTTTGCCTGAACTGTTAATGAAATGAAATGAAGTAGTAATAATAATAATAATAATGATGAGAAAATGTCCGTTGTTAAAAGCTCTCTACAGATAAAACTGAAATGAACTGAAAATAAATCTTGAAATAAAAGACACAAAACAAAAAATGAATAAAAGTGACTGAAGCTACACATTACCGTGAAACTAATGGTAAACGCTCCGAATGCTGTCTTCACATATATATATATATATATATATATATATATATATATATATATATATATATATATATATATATATATATATATATATAATATATATATATATGTGTAAAGATTAATCATATTTATTCTTGAATTTGCTAGGAACCGTATGCTATAGCCTGACAGTCATGCTATATGTGATCGTTGCATCTTAATGAAGGTGAATGATTTTGGCACGATTTGATTGCCTGAGACAAATGTTGAAAATCCTTAAAGATTCCTGTAATCCTAGGCTAAAATCTTTGATCGCTGGTTTGTTCACCGTCTTCCGATTAATGTCGGTTGCGAGCATTTTAATCCTCTGATTAAATTCTGGTGGAAGATTCAGACTCGTTCCTACGACAAAAAAAAAAAAGAACCAATAGGAACGTCGACCCAGATGAGGCGATTGTCCTAACGCTAATTGAGTTATGAAGGGAAAAGGGGAGGTTATGATGTTTATTTACATTGATGACTATGGGGAATAAGCAATGCATGCTGGCAAAGCCCCACAAGACATTCGGTCTCGGAGATCTTGTTGATCACTCGGATCTTTACACTTGCCAATGTTTCCTGCTTTCAGCACATAGTTTTGAGAAGTGACGGCTCATTTGTTGCCTAGTACATCTCACTTCTTGACTGCTACGAGCGCAACAAGAAAAACAACGCTAGCCACGTCATCCGTCAGCGTTTTTAATGTTATAACTGATCGTTGTAAATGTGTATCGAAGCTTTTCTGGCCTGACACGTTACTAATGCACTCGCTGTTATTATTTCTTTCCTTTTTAATTTGTCATTCATTGTCAGGTGTATATGTGTGTGTATGTGTGTGTGTTGGAGAGGAAAAAAAAAAGTGTGTGTCAGTATGCCCATTCTGTTTTTTTTTTTGACTGAACCCCGAGGACCCCAATCCCATCCGCCCACCACCTAACTTTGATCCATTTTCTCTGAATTAATGTTTTATTGTTTAGTCAATGATTAGACCCACAAATAATTTCACGGTTCGGCTGCAGCACCGAGTGAATAGCCACCTGAAACGCACAAGGCGCTTTCTGCCAATGCCTTGCCTTATAATTAAAACTTGAGGATAGGGTGTGGAAAACAAATTCCGCCTGAAATTGGAATTGGCTACACAAGTCTCACATGCATATATGCATCATTGTCAGAGACAGGAAATAGGAGCAGCAGGACACAGGGACGATGGGCTGCTTTAAAAAAAAAAAAAAGCAGTGGGAAACGGGGGGAAAAGCTAAACGAGTGGATCTTGAAGATTAGAGATACGAATGTCGCTCTGCGAGTGTAGGATATGACATTTTCGTCACTATAGCATTTCTCCTATGGAAGCAGTGCTCCTGTGTATGTGTGCTGTTTGAAGAGGAAACGGCTATACAGACGTCTGTAGAATTTGCAGGCGGAAATGTTACGAGGGACATTTATTTAAACATCAGGAAATTGCTTGGATGGTGACGCGAAGCGCTTTAATAACCTGGTTCAGGGCAGGAGATTCATTAGTGCGGCAATTTGTGCATCTCGAAAGACTATTGAATAATGCCAAGTCCAACAAAATTAAATCTGACATTTTATCCGTCTCTGTCTTGTTTTTAGACATTAATGCAAAGTCCCAAGGTTAGTTTGAAGTGAAACACACAAATGAAACACAGAAACATGTGTACAGTAGTATGGTGGAGAATTTCTGATGTTTTTCCTACAAAAGCTCTGGTAACCTTCTGAGACACTTCCATCATGTTCTCAACGACGTACCAAGAGATTGCACATTGAAATTGGTCTCAGTCTCTGCCCAGGCGTTAGACCTAGTTTTCCAGCGGATCATCCTTCTCCATCCTTCTACCCTGTCCTCTACCTCTGTCTCTTTTACCCCAACGACGTACACGTCTTCCCTCACCACTTCCATAAACCTCAATCTTCCTCGGTTCCTCCTGCCTGGAACCTCCATCCGCAGCATTCTTCACCCTGTGTATCCCATGTCCCTCCTGTACGCATGTCCAAACCATCTCAATATAACCATCTCACTTTGTCTCTGAAGCTTCCTAAATGTGCTGTCTTGTCACAACCTCATCACACTCACTCCACCCATCCTGCGCTCTGTTCTTCACTTCTCTAACACACTCTTCTTTACTTTGCACTGTTGACGCCAGGTCCTTAAACGCATCCACATCCACAACCTCATGTCCCTGCCATCGCCCCATTCCACTGTCTTCCCTCTCATACATGTACTCGCTCTTACTTCCTATCGCCTTTCATTTCCCTTCTCTCCAGCACGTACCTCCTCCTCTCCAGACTCTTCTCAACCTGTTCCCTACTCTGACTACA
>JACRUU010000014.1:1330000-1365000 GCA_030449085.1 Kryptopterus vitreolus
AACATATTTTTCCCTTAAAATGGTACATTTTCTCAGTTTAAACTTTTGTTTCGTGTGTTATGTTCTATTCTGAATAAAATATTAGAAGTTGGCATCTACACATCATTGCATTCAGTTTTTATTCACGATTTGTATAGTGTCCAAACTTTTTTGGAATCCGGTTTGTATATAAAACATAACATACCATAACACATTTAATTTTGACAGGTGCCAGTAGGAAGTAGGTGATTATTAATTCCAGGACATTTTAACGTCCAGGAAAGAGTAACATATTATTTGTAGTCATCACTAAACTAAATATATGCTTGGTTTCCTAATTCTTTCCCTAAAAAGTATATAGTGTAGGTTTGTGCATTTGTTTAGTGTATTTTATTTATTTTTCTGCATTCCCTTTAAAAAAGAAATTGAGTAGTCTCTTGCAAAAATTTACTCCTGTACGGGTTTTTTTCCATGTATGCTCATATGTGTTTTTTTATATTTAGTTTTATAAATAGATTCCTCTTTGGGAGGAGGAAGGAAGAAGGAGGCTTGGCTGTCTTTTGTTCAAATCCATCACAAAGGTCACACAAGTCACAGAAAGTCAATCAAGATCTTCCAGTACGTCCCATGTAATTATATCTTCATGGAGCGGCTTTTCACGTGGATTTAGATTTGAGTCTCTTAGTTGAACTGCATGCAAACAATTTGTGTAAAAGCCACATATGCATGGAAAAGTCAGGTGTCCCAATGCTTAATACACACACACACACACACACACACATTCACACACACACCACACACACCACACACAAACATTTTGGACACCATAACATGTATATCCCAGGGCACGGTGGCTTAGTGGTTAGCATGTTCGCCTTATACTGCCAGGGTCCGGGTTCTATTCCTGTGTGATGCCATGTGTGTGTGGAGTTTGCATGTTCTCCCCGTGTCTCAGGGCTTTTTTCTCCGGGTTCTCCGGTCCAAAAACATGAACGTTAGGATGATTGTCACCTTGTAAAATTGTCCCTAGTGTATGAATGTGTGATTGTGTGTGTGTTTGTGTGTGTGTTTGTGTGTGTGTGTGTGTGTGTGTGTGTGTGTGTGTGTGTGTGTGTGTGTGTGTGTGTGAATGTGTGTGTGTGTCCTGCGATGGGTTGGCATTCCATCCAGGGTGTATCCTGCCATAATGCCCATAGACGCCTGACATAGGCACAGGCTCCCCGTGACCCGAGAAGATCATACATACATACATATATATATATATATATATATATATATATATATATATATATATATATATATATAGCTGTAAATATTGAATTTTTATTGATGAAGTTTATTGATGTGTAATTTCTGATTAAGCAAATAACTCTAAAATCCCAGAAGTGGGAAACCAAATGAGAAAGAAATCCTTTCTTGTTGTCTGTAGCAGCGAGATGATGTCATTAATCTCTCCATTGTCATTCAGAGCGAGTCTAACCAATCATGGCTCTAGCAACTCATTAATGAGGAATGAGATCATTTATTCGCTGGCTTTATGTGTCTTTACATGCTATCTATGAGCCTTCCTGGGTGGTGATAGAGGAGAATCTGCAAATGATCAAATGAATGAAAGAAATTGGTTAAAGGAAACATTATAAATCTCTCCTTTTTTGAAATAATAGATGTAATAAAGAATGATGTTGTAAACAGGATCTGTACAAACTTGTTTTTTTTTTCCTTTCTCCTTTACTATGAAGCAAAAGCTCTAGGGACGTGGTGTATTCTGGCCAGCCATGTGTGCATGGATTGCTGTCTTGCCAGTCTCTGGTGGGCTGGGCTCTAGGCTGCGAGCCACCATCCTGATACTTAATTAGCATTGTTAATGATGCACCTCTTTGCCCAGTCTGAATCTCTGATGCACATGTGACAGACAACACAACACTCGTTTTCCCAAAAAAACCAGTCCCCATTTGGACTACTTGGCACGTTACCATCACTGTAAAATATATCTCTATTTAACCAGAGATTTGGTGCAGGCTACGTATTAGCAGAGATCAGTGATGTTTCAGTGTGCTGTATGAAGGACGCTATATAGTGATGAATGACCTTTCAAGGCTGTTGTTCAGAGTCTGACTGATGCTAAGTGCACAAGGCTCAAGTGGAAATCTGTGCGGCGGCATCAATACCTCGTGGCTTTCTGACCTGGCTCCATGTTTCAGGCTTTTGTGGTTGAATATAGCTTGTGATGGCTTTGACTCCGCTTGAACCGTGCAATAATAATGCATTGCTGGTAGCGCTTTTCAGGGCCTCCGTGTTTCTCTATCTCTACAAGAAGAGGTTTTTATTTTCCTTTGCCTGCTAACATATCGTTAGATGTGTCAACTCCACCACCCCCCTTTTTCTCTTTTTCCTTTTCATCCTCTATTTCTTTCTCTGTTTATTGGTCAGACCTTTTAAAGCCGATAGTGTGTGCAGAAAGTAGAACTTTTTGGAAATGGGGATTTTGCTCAGGTCTGAGAAATCGCTCTTGAAACTTCCACAGATTAAGGCTTTGGCACCTGAAGTTTATAATAATAGCCGATGTGAAGTTTACTACGAGTTGTAAAGTTTATTAAACTGTTTGCTGAATACTTGATTGATTTTGATTTCGATTTCCCTTTTGTTCATTCACTGCATTTTGTTTACTGATGAAAGTAAATTATTAACACACAGTATTTTTTCACACCTGCCTAAAACTTTTGCACAGGACTGTGTATACACACACACACACACACACACACACACCACATGTATACATGCATATATACATATTTATATATATATATATATATATATATTATATATATATATAAATATATATGTGTGTGTGCGCGTGTGTGTGTGTGTTGTATGTATGTATAAGTCATTCAGTGTGTGTGTGTGTGTATGTATGTGTATATATATATATATATATATATATATATATATATATATATATATATATATATATATATATATATATATCTATATATATACACACAGACACACACAGTGTGCGTCGCTCTCAGTGTATGTCACCTTCAGCTAACGTCGGATTTTTCGTTGGGAATTTGGCGTCAGGTAGCGTTGTTTCCTTCAGTTTCCCTCGCGTTCGCCTGGTGCGCCATATAGAGGAATGTGCTAATTGCTTCCCCCGATCAAAGACGAATGGGATAATTCGCTTCAAAGTCGCTTCCCGAGGAATGAATTAACAACGTAACCCGAGGTATCACTGAACACAATATATATATATATATATATATATATATATATATATATATATATATATATATATATATATATATATATATATTATTCATATTCATTCATTCATTCATTCATCTTCTAATCTTCTATCTAAGCCCAGCTTTATCCGATCTTCCTCGGGTCACGGGGAGCCTGTGCCTATCTCAGGCGTCTATGGGCATTAAGGCAGGATATACCCTGGATGGAATGCCAACCCATCGCAGGGCACACACACACACACACATTCACATACACACATTCATACACTAGGGACAATTTTCCAAGGTGCCAATCAACCTACCGTGCATGTTTTTTGGACCGGGAGGAAACCGGAGAACCCGGAGAAAAACCTCCTTGAGGCACGGGGAGAACATGCAAACTCCACACACACATGACCGAGAATGCCGGGAATCGAACCCGGATCCCTGGCGGTGTGAGGCGAACGTGTGCTAACCACTAAGCCACCGTGCCCCCCGCCCATATATATATATATATATATATATATATATAGCCTATATATATCTATATATATATATATATATATAGATATATATATATATATATATATATATATATATATATATATATATATATATATATATATATATATATATATATATATATATCTACACACACACACATACATACATACATCATATATACGTTGCTTTGTGTCTTATTAAGATTATTAAAAGCTCATTTAGGTAAAAAGATAATGAGGCATTATTTCATGACTATACTGTTCATCAGCTCAGTAAAAGTTGGGGTAGATGAAAAGACGAGACACAGACATGCACCCACCGGTTAAAGTGAACACTTCTACACCTGCATGTCTAAACCGTTATCTAATCATCCAGTGCCATTATGTGCATAAACCCACGCAGATAGAGATCAGGAGCTTGCCTAAGGTTCATATCGCGGAATGTGGAAATGTGGGGAAAATGGCTTATTTGAGCCTTTCTGAAACTGTTAATCTGTTTAAGTTCTGATAAGTTTAAACTGAATGGTGTGGAAGAGCGATTCGGTAAAAACACATTACATGACGTAGAGTTCTGAAAGAGATTGCATTGATCAGAAATGGCTAGAAGTTTGAGAGCTGCCAGTAAAGATATAAAAACACATCTGATCACTGTTTACAATGTGGTGAACAGGCAAGTATCTCCGATTACACATGAATCCTTGTGGTGGATGAGTCTCAAAAGCAAAATACCACTTCAGGTTGTGCTCCTGTCAGACACAAACAGGAATCGCGTGGACTGTGGATTGAAAATCGAAGATTGTTTCAAAAAGAATTATAGTAGAAACACTGTAAAATGTAAATAAAACTCATATATCCATGTTCCATATTCAGTGAAACATATGTTATTATTTTAAGGAAAAAAATTGGCATGTTTATTACTGTGTAGCTTCACATCATCTGTCTGCATTGATCTGAGAACAGCGGAAACAGGCTGCTGAAGTGTTAGAAGAAAACAGTTGTTTGGTTTTTTGTTGTATTTTTCGTTTCATGATACAGAAGGTGTTTTCAAATAGTGAAAGCTCTAGATTGTAGCCAGTTCAGCACCCGAAATCTTCTACTTTTACATTTACATTTGCAGCATTTGGCAGACGCCCTTATCCAGAGCGACTTACAACTGAGCAATTGAGGGTTAAGGGCCTTGCTCAAGGGCCCACTAGTGGACACTTGATGGTGGTGGGGTTTGAACCCATGATCTTCCGGTCCAGAAGCCAACACCTTAACCACTGGGCTACCACCTCCCTGTTCTACTTCGAAGTGATGCTGTTGTAAAAGATACAGGATACAGTTAGCATCGTCTTGCTCGAATATGCAAGGCCGTTCCCGTCAAAGACATTTTCTCAATAAAAGCATTCGATGCAATAAAATTCCACACAGCTGGTCTGATTATAGAATATTAAAGCATAATAATGCGTTGAAATTTAATATTTTTATGTGCATAATTAAGTATACCCTCCACCAGTGGTCTGGGGAACCTATTGCCCTTTGACAAAAGTGATGTGGCTCTCCAGCTGTTTCCCATAACTAACATTAAAATATGTAGCTGCCTCTAGAAATCATTTCTTTACCGAAAATAGAATTACAATTGGTTTTTTTTAGCGAATGAAATATCAAATTATAGAGTTGCAATAAAATTCCATAGTTCTGACCGATGCTTGTGTACGGCGCTTCGTTTAAGCTTCGCGACACCAATAAACAGCCAACCACTTACGTTTCTATGGCAACCTCGCAGATTCATGCAACAACCACGGGGTGATGGAGAGGAAAAAAAACGGAGGAACATCAAAGGTTTTAAAATAAGTGGACTGAAACATATGCTTTTATTGAAAGTTCTGGCGCTCGGCCTGTTTGCACTGAGCATATTTTCTCTTAAAAAAAAAAAAATTGTTCATTTTTTCAAATTCTTTTATTTAAATTTTTTAGGGGCGTAAATCAAATTTTTAAAATGCTATTTCCTTAATACTAAAATGCAATTTTTCCAATTGCTCTTTAAAAAAAAAAAACCTGAATAATTGTATGT
This sequence comes from Kryptopterus vitreolus, assembly GCA_030449085.1. Lineage (NCBI taxonomy): Eukaryota > Metazoa > Chordata > Actinopteri > Siluriformes > Siluridae > Kryptopterus > Kryptopterus vitreolus. Next base: position 1,335,763 of record JACRUU010000014.1, read on the forward strand.
GCAAAAGTAAGTGACGCTTTAATTTAGTAGCTTGTGGAACCTCCTTTTGCAGCCGTTACTTCAACTAATTACCTTCTGTAACCACTGACCCGTCTCTCACATCTGTCTTTAGGGTTTTTTTGTCCACTCCTCCTCAGTTCTGCAGATGTGTGCCAGTTGAGACAGGTTGGAAGGACATATATCATATACCAGCCACTTCAGGTGTTCCCACACCAGGAAAAGAACCTCATCCCAACAGTGAAGCATGGTGGTGGAAGTGTCAAGGCCACAATATTTCAATTGGATTGAGATTCGAACTCCGACTCGGCCAATCAAGAGTGTGAAACGAATTTCTTTTACGCCATTCCTTGATGGATTTGCTTACACGCTTAGGGTATGTTACATCACCCATTTCCGACTCTCTGACTGAAAGCAGGAGATTCTCTTCACGAATTTGTTGATAGACCTGAGAATTCAGGTTTCCCTGAATAATATGGAGTCGCCCCTGGCCTTCAAACTTCCACCACCACGCTTCACTGTTGGGAGGAGGTTCTTTTCCTGGAATTCCGTGTTTTCTCCAAACGTGGCGGCTTTGATTATGACGAAATAAATCCCAAAAGGGCTCTGATTTGTCCAGATGTTTTCCGGCCAAGTTGAAACAGGCAGCTTTGTTCTTTTTTGAAAGCAGAGGCTTCTTTCTATCAACTCTCCCGTAGGTGTCTGATTGTAGACTCGTGTACATTTAGCCCAAACGATGCCAGAGAGGTGTACAATTCTCTAGAGGTGATGTGTAGATTGGCCTTTACGTCATCGATCATTTTTCTGCTGCTTCTTGATTGTAGTTGTGATGTGCGTCCGCTTCCTTTAGCCGTCCTCAGTTTGATGGGTTGTCACCGACTTCTTCCTGATGTCCTCGAATATGTGTGTGTGTGCGCATGTGTGTATGTATGTAACCGTAGAGTATCTATGTGTGTAACTAGTGAATTCTGTTGCCTGTACATGATCTACACCGTTTTTGTGATGCTTTGCTCATTCAATGTCCAGTAGAATTGAACTTTGTTAGAATTGAACTCTGGCTCTTAGTTCTTCCGAGTTCCACTAAAGACTCATTCAAAACGAATGACTCTTTCATTGACCCATCGCTATTATGAATCTCATTCACTCAAAAGATTTGTTCTACATGCAGTTCTACATTAGTCACAAAGCACAGTCTTAATGGAGCCTCTGTGGTCATTACTGATGCCAGAACACTAAATACATGTGACGCTCTAGTGCCAGAAATGAAACGCAGGACTATACAGGAGTGAAATATAAGCTCAAGGTAAAATACATTTTCAACATTGAATGGATCCAGTGGAGGGGGAACAACTGTACTTGTGAGCTAGCTGGTCCTTTCATTCATTCATTCATTCATTCATCTTCTACCGCTATTTCCGATCTTCCCTCGGGTCACGGGGAGTCTGTGCCTATCTCGGGCGTCTTTGGGCGTTAAGGCAGGATACACCCTTGATGGAATGCTAACCCATCGCAGAGCACACACATTCACACACTAGGGACAATTTTCCAAGGTGCCAATCAAACTACCGTGTATGTTTTTGGACCGGGAGGAAACCGGAAAACCCGGAGAAAAACCCCCCTGAGGTACGGGGAGAACATGCAAACTCCACACACATACAGTGTGATATACAGGCTGAGATGGGAATCGAACCCGGACCCTGGCGGTGTGAGGCGAACGTGCTAACCACTAAGCCACCGTGCCTCCCTCATGTGATCAGTGCTGTTCGAAATTAATTTCATTATTGATCTGTATCTCTAAATACAGACTCCTCGACTACCTTTCCTGCCTACTGTCCATTTTCACTAACACCTAACTGCACCATTACATAGGAGCTAAAGCATGCCCAGTCCTAATCCATTAAGAATATGAATAAGGAGTTAGTGAGGATGGTAGAGGCTTATCAGAGTAATTGCACTACCCCAGTGCTCCAACTGTCCTAGAATGCAGAAATCAATCTTCTTTATGGTTATGGTGGAGGGAAATTAGAGGTTATGGGGTTGCCTGTATTTTAAGACGCTTTTTCTGAGCGATGTAGATGTTTTTTTTTTTTTTTATTGCTAATCAATGGGCAGAGGACTGACACAAGCTCTAGGGAATTTAGCATGCAATGTCAGCCAACGTTGTGGAAGTGATCTCTTTGGGTTTTTTTTTTTTTTTTTAGTTCTAATGCAGCGCTGGCATGAAGTCACTTCCTCGTCTCCAGCTACCGGTTACAGTGAAGCGCTTGATCAATATTTTAAGGTTCTATTTCAGTCAATGTAACCTACTGCGCATTGTTTTTTTTTTTGTGTACTTGCCAAATAGTACTGGAATGCTGTTTATTTTTCTTGACTCGTACACCGCATTACACTGCTCATTAGCCATACATTTGTGATAGCGATAGTCAGAGTTACGCGAGTTATCTCCATAACCCTGATGCGATTCGCATCTCCATGCATAGCCAACCGTACGTTAAGGATCAGTGTTGGGAAGGTTACTTTGGAAATAGACTACAGATTACAAATGACCCTATTTAAAATGTAATAAACAGTGTAACTTTTCAATGGGGGACACGGTGGTTTAGTGGTTAGCACGCTCGCCTCACACCGCCAGGGTCTGGGTTCGATTCCCGTCTCAGCCATGTGTGTGTGGAGTTTGCATGTTCTCCCCGTGCCTCAGGGGTTTTTTCTCCGGGTTCGCTGGTTTCCCCCTGGTCCAAAAACATGCACAGTAGGTTGATTGGCACCTTGGAAAAATTATCCCTAGTGTATGAATGTGTGTGTGTGTGTGCCCTGCTATGGATTGGCATTCCATCCAGGGTGTATCCTGCCTTAATGCCCATAGACTCCTGAGATAGGCACAGACTCCCCGTGACCCGAGGGAAGATCGGATAAAGCGCTAGAAGATGAATGAATGAATGAATGAATGACTTTCTAAAAGTAAAGTGATTACATTTGATTACTTTCATTTGTCCACTAGGTGGCGCTTTAAGTTAACATTCTAAGAAAAAGGTTTCAAACCCTCGAAAAAAAGCGTCTCTAAAGCACTGATTTAACACTAAATGGTTCAGATGTAACTATATTTGTACTCTTTAACATTTTCATAATTTAATTACACATTTTTTTCTCAGTAACTGTAACGAATTACTGTTACGTTTTATTTCGTAATTCAATTATGTAACACCATTAAATGTAACTAGCTACCCCCCAACACCGTTAAAGATACATATGAAACAGATATTGATGCAATGCATTATATCTGCGATAGAATAAATACAATAATGCCGTTCAATATGTTACAGATAGACAGCAGATGCATTTAAATACCATCGGACTTCTAACACATGGCCCTTTGACAAATAGTCCTTTATAGTGCAAAAAGAGATTAAATAAACCCAAATGTTCTATCCCCTTTTCCTCTCTCCAAGAAGATGCACTTCTAACTATGCTTATGTTTATCTATATCTTATGGTACTTTCAGGACACGTGTCGGTTTACATAGTGTTGTGATATGTTATATTCACGTAGCAGCAGTGGCGCTGGGAGAAAGTGCTTGAGGGAAAAAGCTTAATCTACAAAATCACCTTTATAACTAATAAAAGTATAGCAGCCCCGTAATAATAAATAGTATTTTTTTACTGATACAAACATTTTTACAATGTAACTCCCCAACTTGTATCCAATGCACACGTTTCAAAGTCGAAGCGTCGCATCATTAGCTTGTATTCAGAAACACTTATTTAACTCATTCAGTCTTACTGTCCGTCACCACTGTCAATAGATTCCAGTCATTGATCATCCAAAATGAATTTTGTTGTTTTTTGTTTCTTACACTTCAGCACCATTTCTGCAGAATACTGCGTGGGTGGTCCAGCGGTTAATACGCTGGGTTTCGGATCATAAGGTTGGCGCTTCGAGCCCATAACACCACTATGACGCCACTGTTGAGCCCTTGAGCAAGGCCCTTAACCCTGTTTGCTCCAGCCTTGGCATTCGTGCAGCTACGGACGAGTGGGGATTCCAGTCAAACTTGACTGTAAAGGAAATGTAGGGATGGACGGTGGGGATAAAGAATCCCAATGAAAAATTTGAATCGTGCTAAAATTCTAAGCCTGTCGTCCCTAAACTTTTGTCTGTGCAGGCCACGTTCATTTTTCCTCCCGTGAATGGTGAACCGTAAGCCGGAGAAAAAAGAAAAAAAAACCTTGGCGTGAATTTTTGACGACAGCCAATAGTTTGGACAAGCTTTTGTCCCTGTAGTGTGTGTATATAATGGTTAATGTGTAAGGCTGGAAAAACATCCCCCACTGACCAATCAGATTCGAGCATTGAGAAGGACCATGATTTAGTGAGCAGTAGCTAGTTCTGTTCAGGATGTGTGCACAGTTCATCAGTCATTCACAATGCAGACATCAGAAACGCCAGAGAAGTGTGATATATATCTCTCTAAATCCACATACATCTCTCTCTCTCTCTCTCTCTCTCTCTCTTTTGTATTTCACACACAAACAGACACATGTTCTCTTGTGGAGGGTTTAGCTTAGCAGTTTAAGGGCTACTGATCAGAAGGTTGGGGGTTCAAGCCTTGGTATTGAAAAAAAGCCACTCTTGGGTCCCTTAACCCACTGTGGCCCTGCACTCTGGCCCCAGCTTCCAAACAAGCTGGGATACGTGAAGAAAGAATCGTACTGTGTTGTAATGTATATGTGACAAATAATTATATTTCTAATTCTATTTTCTATTCTATTCTATATTCTCTCTCTCTCTCTCTCATACACACACACACACACACACACAAACACTCCTATGATTTCATCTTCTTTTCCAAATTCTAGGAATTTTAAGTGTCATCAAAAGACAAAATGAAAAATTGAACAAATCCATTTCTGTTAAATGCACTTGTAACAGGAAACAGGATTCACAGTTTGAGAGATTAACAGGAAATATAAACATGAATATTGAGAAATAGGACCTTTTTTTTAGATTGCATATAGAAAAGTTTATCCACTTTATCCTGGTCGGGTTCATGGTGATGCTATGTCTCGTGACAAGTTTAAATATCGACCTTGGCATTTGTATCGTGATGCATCGGTTACGGTGCATATCTGTAAAAATGATGTATTTATTTATTTTCTTATGTCTGTGAATCGATCCAAATATTTAATCACAGTTAAAAGCGAATTTATCAAGACTTAACTCCTGATTAGTCGCACATTAATGATTTCATCATTTGTTAATACTCTAATCATGAGCATGGATAAATATTTATGCTTCATGCAAATACTATTATTAGTGAAACCAAACCAAACATTAAAGTAATGGTGTTATGTAAGTCATCGGGACACCAAAGATAACTTTTTCCCCTTTTATATATATATATATAAAAAGGGGCACGGTGGTTTAGTGGTTAGCACGTTCGCCTCACGATGCCAGGGTCCGGGTTCGATTCCCGTCTCGACCATGTGTGTGTGGAGTTAGCATGTTCTCCCCGTGTCTCGGGGTTTTTCTCCGGGTTCTCCGGTTTCCTCCCTGATCCAAAAACATGCACGATAGGTTAATTGGCACCTTGGAAAATTGTCCTTAGTGTACGCATGTGTGTGTGTGTGTCCTGTGATGGGTTGGCATTCCATCCAGGGTGTATCCTGCCTTAAAGCCCATAGACACCTGAGATAGGCACAGACTCCCCGTGACCCGAGGGAAGATCAGATATAGCGGTAGAAGATGTATGTATATATATACACCCAATATTTAATGTAGATTGATTTCTCCTCACTGTTTCGCAAGCAGTTTAGTGAGGAGAAGCAGCAGCAAGCTACTATGTGAATATGACCTACAACAACACCACAGAGACCGAGTCTTGAGCGTCTTGAGAGTCACAGAATATAGATTAACATAGCAGAGATAGAGCTGCCTCTTCCTGTAGACAGAACAGGAGAAGATCCTCTATTTTGTATTTTTTTTTGCACTACAAAGGCCTATTTGTGAAAGGGCCATGCGTTAGAAGTCAGACAGCACTTCAGGAAATTGATGGTTTGCTGTTTGTCTGAACCGAGAGGAAATAAACGTGACCTATCCGTACCATATTCAGTTGCATAGTCCATATTTTTTTTTCCATTGCATTGTATTGCATTGAATCATGGTGTGGATTTGAATCGAAATCATATTTCACTACATTGTAATAGGGGGACTTGTATCACATTAGATGCTTTATTTGTATCTTTAATATATCGCATCACTGGCTGTGCATCCAGATGCCTAAAACACCCATTGCTGTTACTTATGCACATCTCTAATATATATTAAATTATTTATTCAAAATATCCACCAGGTTCAATTTCCTCAGACAAACACTGATTTAGCAGTGGTTATGTGCTCACTGTCACGCACTTCTGAATATCCTGCCTTGCTACCAAACAGAATCAGAATCTATTTAACAACAGAATCTGTTTAACATACTGGACTGCATAAATGTAAATTCTCAGGACTCAGGAATTACTTGCACACTACATATCTATACACACCAAACATTCACAATACCTCATGGTAATGTCATGAATATATATATATATATATATATATATTATATATATATATATAAATATATATATATATATATATATATATATCTATATAATATATATATATATATATATTATATATATAGACTCTGTGATGATTCACTTGCCTATGTCACCACCATGGGGATGTCCGTCGAGTTGGCCAGTAGAAATGGTGCGGATGGGATAATCATATCTCATATCTGCTGGTCATATCTACTCAGCACGTCCCCCATTAGATCAGAGAACTCATTTATGAAATTACTAGATGATTTCAGCCTATAGATTATTAAAAGAAGAACCGGGAATTTACATTTACATTTACATTTGCAGCATTTGGCAGACGCCCTTATCCAGAGCGACTTACAACTGAGCAATTGAGAGGTAAGGGCCTTGCTCAAGGGCCCACTAGTGGCAGCTTGGTGGTGATGGGGTTTGAACCTATGATCTTCCGGGCCAGAGTCCAACACCTTAACCACTGGGCTATACCACCTCCCCTTGATAGTAGACAACACTGGATTCTGTTTTAGATTATACTTTTGGGTGGATCCTCTGTAGAATCATAGGCTCTGCAAAGTGCACGGAGATTGTGATCCTTCGAGTTGGCCAGTAGAATGCGGATGTGATAATCGCCGGAATACTCTGATGATTTGGTTTGTCAGCCTTTCAGGAACGCTGATGATGCTGGCTTATATTAGATGAGGCAGGGATCGCAGCCGGAATCCAGCCTAGAGCCGGATCCACCCCATTTTCCACATCCAGTCCGCCATCTCTTGCGTAGGAGTTCAAAAGTTCTGCCAGCATAGGAAACTGGAGGTTAGCCTGCGGAGGTGGCGAGTAAAACTCATGGTTCATCCCCATTTACTCTGATACCCCTAAATAAAATCCAGTGAATCTACTGCCTTCAGAAGTCACCTAATTAGTAATTAGTCCTCCTGCCTGTATCATTACAGGCCTCAGTGTTTTGTTATAGAACATTAGTGAGCAAACTGCATCATGAAGACCAAAGAACACACCAGACAATTTCAGGAAGAGTTCAAGTTGTGGAGAAGGGCTCAGTTATAAAAACATATCCCAAGCTTGGAACACTTAATAGAGCACTATTCGGTCCATTTCCAAAATGACACAACTGCTAACCTACCAAGACATGGCCGTCCATCTAAACCGAGGCAAGGAGAGCACTGATCCAAGAAGCAACCAGAAGGCCAGTGGTAACTCCAGTGGAGGAGCTGTAGAGGAGATCCACAACTCCGTTCGGAGAGTCTGTCCACAGGACAACTAATAGTCGTACACGTCACCAATCTGGCAATTATGGAAGAGTGGCAAGAAGCCACTATGGGGGGTCCATCAAAAAATCCCAGTAAAATACATTTAAGTTTGTAGTTAATGTGACGAAATGTCGAAGTATTCAAGGGGTATGAATACTTTTGCAATGCCCTGTACAGGCCTGAGAAGTGATCGATTCACAAATACTTCTTTTAAAATGGTGAGGTGGTATGGTAAGGAGGGACACGGTGGCTTAGTGGTTAGCACGTTCGCCTCATGCATGGTAGATCGGATATAGCGGTCTACCATGCATGGTATATAGCCACGGATATAGCCAGGGTCCGGGTTCGATTCCCGTCTCGGCCATGTGTGTGTGGAGTTTGCATGTTCTCCCCGTGCCTCAGTGGGTTTTTCTCCGGGTTCTCCACTTTCCTCCCCCGGTCCAAAAACATGCACGGTAGGTTGATTGGCACCTTGGAAAATTGTCCCTAGTGTATGAATGTGTGTGTGAATGTGTGTGTGTGTGTGCCCTGCGATGGGTTGGCATTCCATCCAGGGTGTATCCTGCCTTAATGCCCATAGACGCTTGAGATAGGCACAGACTCCCCGTGACCCGAGGGAAGATCGGATATAGTGGTATGGTAAGGTGTTGGACTCGGGACTCGGGTATGTACGGGTTGATCACGGGTTGAGCAGGCCCTTTAACCCTCAATTGCTCAGTTGTAAGTCGCTCTGGATAAGGGCGTCTGCCAAATGCTGTAAATGTAAATGTAAAATGAGAGACATGAACAGTAAGTGAGACAGGAAGCTTTTTCTTGTACAGGTTCTTGTGTTTTATTCACTAGAAATGTCTTTTGCCTTTCAGTAGTTGATTTTTTTGCATGTACAGACCTTTGCATGTGTGTCCAGACCAATGGAAGAACACCGGCAATCCCAGGCACATTAAGAAGTCTTCACTGAATGGGCTTTTGATGCGATGAAACATGACACAGGTGGAATTCGCTCATTTGTTCTTCTTGTGAAAGAGGCATGAAACCAAGAGGGAGATTATGGAAATCATTACGATCGGTCCAAAGTGCTCCCGGCATTCCACCTTTCCAACACCTTATCTTCAAGCCAATTGACAGGAAAATACCCACTGTAAAGTGAGATCCACTGTAAAACTGAACACTGTACCGTATCCTAACAATGTCTGAATAGTGATCCAAAATAGAAATGTAAAAGATGTGTGTCTGTCCACAATAAGAGCTGGGCAATATATAATTCATTCATTCATTAATTCATCTTCTACCGCTATATCCGATCTTCCCTCGGCTCATAGGGAGTCTGTGCCTATCTCAAGCGTCTATGGGCATTACACCCTGTATGGAATGCCAACCCATCACAGGGCACACACACACACTCACACACACATTCATACACCAAGGGACAAGGTGCCAATCAACCTACCATGCATGTTTTTGGACCGGGGGGGAAACCGGAGAACCCGGAGAAAAACCCCCTGAGGCACGGAGAGAACATGCACAAACTCCACACACACATGGTCGAGACGGGAATCGAACCCGGACCCTGGCGGTGTGAGGCGAACGTGCTAACCACTAAACCACCGTGCCCCCCTCAATATATAATTATAGTTTTATTTTAAAGACAGTACACCCTCATGCTTGAATTGTAAGGTATTACATATCAGGAGATACAAGTCTTCTGGTATTATCAGGTCTTAACATCAGGAAAATACAAACAATTACAGTAGTGACCCGAATATCGTATGTTCCTACACCCATCGTGATATATCTTTGTAAACATCGACCTTACGTCACTTTATAAACATAGTACAGTACATGGAATGAGAGTAAACCACACGTAAACGTAGAGAGCATACGCATTGCTTTCTCTATGAAACAGCAACGCAGACTGTCATGCTGACATTACTACAGATATTACAGAGATTATGTTTATATGTAAAGTACTGTACTTAAACACATACTGTACTTTATTACTTAATATGAATAATACAATACGTTTAAAAATAAAAACATTGTATAAAATGTGTATAAAATTGTATAACACGCGATCTCTTTGGGAATTCGCGTTATTTCCATACATTTGCGATATTGCATGTAGTTAAGCCCCATATGAGAACTTGAGAAATATCCATATCGCGATCATTTGCAGAACTACTGTGTACTGTGATCGATTTATTTATTTATTTATTTGTTTGTTTATTTGTTTGTTTGTTTGTTTGTTTGTTTATTCAAGTTGACATGGAGATACCAAGTGTGAAACACTCTATACCAGGGGTCACCAACGTGGTGCCCGTGGGCACCAGGTAGCCCCCAAGGAGCACATGAGTAGCTCTCAGGCTTGCTATAAAAAGTGCACAACTCATCAGTGAGATGCGTCTATAATGTAAAATGTAGTTAATTCGTTGTTGATAGTCACTGTCAAGTGTATTCACATAGATAAACGAGAGTATCATTAATAATAATAATAATAATAATAATAATATATAACTAAAGGTAAATTTGTTATTTCAGAGGAGTATTTCAAACTGGTAGCCCTTTATATGACTCGGTGTCCATGTAGTAGCTCTCAGTTACAAAAAGGTTGGTGATCCCTGCTCTATACCCTTCCACCTTCCACATCAGGTGATGATCCTGAAATAAGTAGTTGAACATCAACAAGTGTAACAGGTTTTAGCATTTAGCTGGTCTGGAGTATTTAGGTGTGTGTTAACACAACAAAAAGGGAAAGACTTCAGCAAAGATTTTCGAGAAGCAATTGTTGCTGCACAACATTTACATTTACAGCATTTGGCAGACGCACTCATCCACTTATCCTGACACTGAGCTACCACCGCCGGCCTGGTTCTTAAGGCAATTTACAGATGATGTAAATGCGAAACATGTATTCACAAGTGAAAAACATTCAATAGAGTAGCACATCTTCCTACAGGTAGGATTTGCTTTCCCATCAAATTCACCCCAAGGCCAAGCGTTACAATGCTCAAGAAAAATTGCAGAATATCCAAGTCCAAGAATTTACAGTCCTCCGTTTGGATGTTAAATTGTGACCGTTAGTAAAAAAAAAAAAAAAAAAAAAGAAATTGGTGAAATTTTCTTGATAAAAATCCTCTTCTTTCTAAAAGAACACGGTACCTTAAGAGAACTGTGCATAAACAAATGCCTCGGAGCGAATGTAACATTGCAACGGAAAGTGAGGCACAGCAACATGAGTTATACACAACATTACTACGAGTTATTGTTTCTAAAGGCAGTTCTAGACTAATTCAAAAGCCTACAGTACATAGTTTTTCATGCTTTTTAAAAAATCTTTGTAAAATAAATAATGTCATTGTGTAATGCTCATGTTTTGGTGTTCATTTGAGGCTGCAATTGTTGAATTCTAAGATCTGCCTTACGACCAGATTAAATAAATAATGAATTAAATAATGATTAAAATAATAGAGTTCTGATCAAATAAAATCATAAGTGGGGGCGGGGTCCATGGTCCATGTCCACGTTCGGCCACTGAATATAAAAGTTATTGAGACTTTTTATCTCATGATTCAGACTTTTCTTTCCCCCCTCAGAATTGTGTGATACAGTAAAAGCTCGCAATTCTACCTTTTCCCCTCAGAATTGTGATAATGAAATACAATTTTCTGAAAAATAACCGGGACGCGTTACTGTTTGGACAAAAGATGGTAGAATGTTTGGTTTGGGATTTTTTTAACCTTTATTCAATTCTATCCTATACAAGAAATGATACGTACAAAACTATACATTATGCTATACAATTTGCTGCCTCAAATTAGTTTAAGGGAAAAAACACACATGGCTGTAAAAGTCAGGTTCTTGAGTAGCTCTGTCCATAATAATGTTTTTACTTAACTACCTTATGACCTTTGTTTAATGCATGGCCCTTTCACAAGCATTTTTGTGATGTTTTTTGCGGCTAAAAGATTTTGATGTGTAATATTCTCCTAGCAGCAGTGGTGCTGAGAGAACACGCTCGAGGAACAGTTTAGCGGGGAGAAATCAATCTACATATCAAATATTGGTCAGTTGCTAAATAATACAAGTATAGCACATCTTTTAATATTTATATATATTGTTTTTTTTACAGATGCAAATGTTAAAAACACGCATCGTGATACAATTGGTTGATGCAAACGGCACCGATGTTATTAATATGCAATGAATGCAGCTAGCGTAAATATAAAATATTCAAAAGTAAAAACGTCAACAAAGTAATTCAGACAAAGTATGTCCTTTCTTTACTTTTCTGTTTCCACATATGATGCAGAATGAGGAGACCTGGGGTGCAGGGGGTGTTCCAATTCATCCACTAATAATAAACAAACATTTAGAAGAACTATAGAATAGGCGTTATTTGTCACATATACAGTACAGTGCGGTAGTGCGGTAGTTCGTTATTGGATTTTGGAATAAGGGGTCAGATTGCAGGGTCAGCCAGGGTGTGATACAGTGCCCCTGGAGCACAGAGGGTTAAGGACCAAAGAGTGACAGCTTGGTGATACCCGGACCAGAACCCCCGACCTTCGTTTCTCTTTTCTCAAGACCAGCACCTTGACCACTGTGCTACCCCTTCCATATATTTGCATAAAGCATCCATACTTGTCCATGCCTGTATTGATTATAGTATTTGCGAAATGCGATTATTTAACATCATATATATATATATATATTTATATATATATATATATATCTATATATATATACTATATATATATATATATATATATATATATTTTATCGTCCAGCCTTGTCTTCTACATTAGGCTGATTCATGCAGCATTCTTCTTTTGTCCTGGATCACATTATGAATTTTTTTTTTTTGACACTTAAATCAAGCGTCATATTCTAGCACAAGCACTTAGCTGAGAATGTCATGCCTTAACAACAAGCAATCACTCAACTCTCGCCTCAGTGCTGGCGCAAGACCTATGGCTTTTTGTTGTTCACTGGCAATCAGCAAATGCTCTGCACCATTGTACATTAAATCAACAATATCCACAGACGCAATTTCCAGAAAGAGCCGCGAATGACTAAGTGCCTATGTAATTTGCTGTTGGTCTGTGTGTATGTGTGAGGCTGTGTCTGTGTGTGTGTGTGTGTGTGTGTGTGTGTGTGTGTGTGTGTGTATGTGTGGCCACAATAAGCCTTAATCACTTAATATGTTTTGTGGGTATCCCACTGTATGGACAAAAGTACTGACAAACGTGGTTCTTCCTCAAACTGTTACCACAAAGCACACGATTGTTGAGCATGTCTTTGGATTACGTAGCGTTTAATATTCCTCTGTTTAATCTCAGAGAGCTAAACCTTCTCCAGCCTGTGAACATAGTGAGCTCCATGAAGTCAAAATTTGAGATGAATTGGAACACTGACTTCGCCTCAGGCCTCCTCCCACATGCCATGCCCCCATGACCCCCCCCCCCCCCCCCCCCAATGTCACAGTATCTTTACTTTACTAACTTTACTAACTTCCTAAATTATCGCAAGTTATTTTAAACCAAACGGTTGCCTAAATATGTCAACAATTTTGTCAACATTGGACAACAATTATAGTTCATATAAGTCCATATAGTGTATTTCTTACTTATTGATTTGTGCACGGTGGCTTAGTGGTTAGCACGTTCGTCTCACACCGCCAGGGTCCGGGTTCGATTCCCGCCTCGGTCATGTGTGTGTGGAGTTTGTGCATGTTCTCCCCCCGTGCCTCAGTGGGTTTTTTTCTCCGGGTTCTCCGGTTTCCCCTCCCCCCTCCCTCCGGTCCAAAAACATGCACGGTAGGTTGATTGGCACCTTGGAAAATTGTCCCTAGTGTATGAATGTTGTGTGTGAATGAGTGAGTGTGTGTGTGTGTGCCTGCGATGGGTTGGCATTCCATCCAGGGTGTATCCTGCCTTAATGCCCATAGACACCTGAGATAGGCACAGACTCCCCGTGACCCGAGGGAAGATTGGATATAGCGCTAGAAGACGAATGAATGAATGAATGATTTGTGCAGTCTGAGCACATATTTATTTGATGGCCTTTTCTCCAATTCTACTCATATGACAATTTGAGGAGTATTTTTCTTCACATAAACCGTTTTTCCATTTCGGAGTCTATCTCTTTGCCTTGGGGATTTTTTTTTTTTGCAAAGGTTGACTCATTTCAATTAAAATAATAAGCAGGGGTGATATTAAAAAAACTCTACACCAAATCGCACTCATCTTAATGAAGGGGCATGGGGGACGTGCAGGCAGTGACTGAACAAGCTGAATGTTAAAGTTGGTTGCTTGGTGTGTGTGTGTGTGTGTGTGTGTGTGTGTGTGTGTGAGATCAGTCCTCCTTCTTGTTCTCTCCATGTCTTGTTTCTCAAGCTTCGGACCTTTGTGTTCACTCTACACACATTGTTTTGTACATCTTTATATATCCTTATGCTTGTGATTTGCATTCACTCATATTTTATTTATATTTCCGTATATATTTTAGTATTTCAGAAGTTCAAGTCATTGTCTTTGAATTGCTCGTTAGAATAATTAGGATCAATAGGGAGGGGTGTAAGGCGCTGGGCTACGGATCGGATGGTCGGGGTCCGAGCCCCGGTATCGCCAAGCTGCCGTCCTTGGGTCCTTGAGCAAGCCGCTTAACCCTCTGTCCTCCGGGGGGCGCTGTATCATGACTGACCCTACTCTCTGACCCCAGCTTCTAAACTAGCTGAGATATGCAAAGAAAGAAGTTCACTGTGCTGTAATATAAATATATATATGTGTGTGTGTGTGTGTGTGTGTGACAAATAAAGGCTATTCCATTCTATTCTAATTGTTGGAAACATTATGTATGCACAGTATGGACACCATGACATTTCCAACCAACTGTTTTCACAAATTTGGGGACGCACAATTGTATTGAGCATCTTCAGACGGAGGAGCATGAAATTTTGTCTTCGTGTCTTTTCCAGCATGGCAATGCCCCTGTGCACAAAGCCCCGTGAAGATGGCTTAGTGTGGAAGATTTTCATCAGCCTCCAACACTCTTGAGCATTTTTGGGATGAATGTGACCATTGACTGCACCCCAGGCCTCCTTACATTATCATCCACATTAGTACCTGACCGTACTAACATCTTTGTAGTCGAACGAGCACACATCTACTGAAACACACTCCAGATACGCTTTGATGAGCGACACCGCCTCGTTACACAAAAGACATACCGCTTTTTCTCCTTGAAGCACAAACATGTATTCGCTTTCCTATCTTTCTCGGAAGTGCCTTCCATCTGCATCCATTTTTTTGCTTCCTGAACATTTTGGGATAATTTCCGCAAACTGTAAAAAATTTCCCTTGGTAAATGCTGTACACTGTAATCTAGTGGCAGGATGCCGTTACCTCGTGGGTAACAAAGTCACATGCTTTGTGGGAGATAGAGTTTATGGCCATTGCACACTTTAAAGTGGCATAGCTTTATTTTAAGGGCCTTGAGTTTTACACACGGAGTCCCAGAAGACTGGAGGTTAATTATAACAGCAAATGGGAATGAAATGTGGAATGGGATGCACACAAATGACATACCGTAAATTCTGGACTATAAGCCGCTACTTTTTTCCTAGGTTTTGAACCATGCGGCTAATAATAAGGTGCGGCTATTCTGCAGATTTTTTCCCGACCGCTAGGGGCTCTAACCGGAATTAGAATCAAAACTAAGACAAAATAAATGCAAAGAAGAAGAATGCGCTAGTTCCTCTTTATCAGATATAAGTGGGTAGAAGCGGATAGAAGGAGGACAAACTCTATCTTTACAAGGTTAAGGTGACGTGATTTCACACACAGGAGAAATGAAGGTAAATACTGTAAATAGTGCTTATTTTCTCTTGGTTCTGTCCCGTTTTAATCAGCAAAGTTGCTGCTCTCGGTGCTCTCTCTCTCTCCTCCCTGCTCTTCCCCGCCCCCCCCCCCCAACCCCTGCCCCCCCCCCCCCCCCCCCCCCCCCCACACACACACACACACACGCACACACACGCACACGCACACACACACACACACAGCATACAGCCTCAGCGGTTTTCTTGATTTTCCCTCTCCCGATATAAGCCCGGTTCACCCTACAATCCCCGTCCGGGCTCGTAGCACATACCTAGTGTCGCGGACACGGACGCTCGATATATGTTTATGCCTAACCTTTGTCTTGTTCCCGATTCCCGGACTTCCAAGTCCGCCACCGCTCCTGCTCTCCGGTACTCCCGGTACCACGGCGCGCAGAGCGCAAGGCTCCCTAGCCTGTCTGGCCGCTCCGTATGAGCGGCGTCTCCTGAGTTCTTTATTCTAATAAATCCTGTTTTGTATGAATTCCGGATCTCCGCGTCTCTGTGCAGCGTCCACCGTTACACCGTGTTAAAATACAGGTTAGGAAAGGATCTATTTAGGTACATACATGTACATTTACAATTCAAAAGCGGATGCGGCTTGTATGCAGGTGCGGCTTATTTATGATTTTTTTTTTGTTTTTTTTTTTAAATAGAGCGGATGCGGCTTATATGCAGGTGCGCTTTATAGTCCAGAATTTACCGTAAATTGTATTCCATATAGGATAAAACCATAGTATTTTATTCTTTGTAACCATTGGTCTCCGTTATTGAACGTACTGTACAAATAAAATTGCATTACATTGCACTGAATTGAGGGGCACGGTGGTTTAGTGGTTAGCACGTTCGCCTCACACCGCCAGGGTCCGGGTTCGATTCCCGTCTCGGCCATGTGTGTGTGTGGAGTTTGTGCATGTTCTCCCCGTGTCTCATGGGGTTTTTCTCCGGGTTCTCTGGTTTCCTCCCGGTCTGAAAACATGCACGGTAGGTTGATTGGCACCTTGGAAAATTGTCCCTAGTGTATGAATGTGTGTGTGTGTGTGTCCTGTGATGGATTGGTATCCTGCCTTAATGCCCATAGACGCCTGAGATAGGCACAGACTCCCGTGACCCGAGGGAAGGTCGGATAAAGAGGTAGATGAATGAATGAATGAATGAATGAATGAATGCACTGAATTGAAGTGTTGATGAATATCCTCCAACTCTGGCAATAATTTTCTTAATCAGCAAAACAATATTGTTAAAAGTTAAACAATCTCCAAATCGATTTCAACTAAGCCACATCATGTATTTACCCCGGTGTGTCATGTGTCATCTGAAATCCATCACACGTTGTTTGATTCCTAAGGGGAACACTATGGCCTGCTCGAGTTGTTATTAATTGCTTATGCAACCACCGTACTGTCTTTACACCAATCGCTCATAACATTATGACCACCTGCCTAATTTCAGTAATGTGTTGTCCCCCATTTTGCTACCAAACAGTACTGACTCATTGAGCATGAGCCATAGCAGCTGGCAGGTATGTGGGATCTGATCAAGAGACAATCAGAATGATTCACGTCACTGTACATGATAGTATAATGTCTGATTGATGTATATAGATTATTATTAGGGCTGTCAGTAGATTATCAGTTTGATTAATCCCACTATTGCCAGGAGTTAACTCGTGATTAGCACATTTCTCTGTTCTAAAGGTACCACAAATGAGTCTTTTTCACGTTTTATATGTGACCAGATCTTATATAAATTTCATTCAAAATCTCTCCCTTTAATAATATTATTAATTATTTGATCTTTAAGTCACTCTGAAAATTATTCTTTTCAAATTAATTCCCTTTTTTTAGTTATGGAGTCGTTTTTTCATTCCTTTTTCTTCTCTCAGTGTACGTGCGCTTTAACTCCAGTCATACTGTGGAGGTGGAGGTGGAAGAAGGGATGAGCGTATCCGAGCTGAAGGAGAAGGTGGGACGGCTGGAAGGCGTCCAGCCTGATCAGCTGCGGGTCATTTTTGCTGGGAGAGAGCTCAGTAGTGATTCCACATTACAGGTAGTTACATGTTCCAATCTCAAAGTCTTTTTACCTGTTTGTCTGCTGTTTGTCATGTGCTCTCTCTCTCTATCTCTCATTTTCTCTCTCTCTATCTCTCATTTTCTCTCTCTCTCTCTCTCTCTCTCTCTCATTCTCTCTCTCTCTCTCATTCTCTCTCTCTCTCTCTCTCTCTTCTCTCTTTCTCCCCCCACTCTCTCTCTCTCTCTATCTCCCCCCCTCTTTCTCATTTTCTCTCTCTCTCTGTCCATCTCTCTCTATTTATTTTATTCATGTTTTTACTTATTTATTTACTTATTTATCTATTTATTTGACCAAATAAGTCAAAACGGCCTTAAGTCACAATTAATTCCATGATATTATGTCAATAAAGGAACATAAAAAAGTCAAAAGTCTCTCTCTCTCATTTTCTCTCTCTCTCTCTCTCATCTTCTCTCTCTCTTATTTTCTCTCTCTCTTATTTTCTCTCTCTCATTTTCTCTCTCTTATTTTCTCTCTCTCATTTTCTCTCTCTCTTTTCTCTCTCTCTCTTATTTTCTCTCTCTCATTTTCTCTCTCTCATTTTCTCTCTCATTTTCTCTCTCTTTTATTTTCAGGGCTCTCTCATTTTCTCTCTCAGGGGCGGGAGGCGAGCACTGGCGGGCTGACGCAGCAGGGCGCGACAGGGGCGCGCGGCAGGGGCGCGCGCGCGGGAGGGGCGCGCGCGCGCGCGCGCGCGCGCGCGAGCAGGGGCGCGCCCGCGAGGGCGGGCGCGCGACGAGGGGAGCCGCGCGCGGAGGAGGGGCGGCGCGCCCGCCAGGGGCGCGCGCAGGGCGCGCGCGCGCGCGCAGGCGCCCGCCAGGGGCGCCCAGCCAGGTGGCCCTCCGGAGGGCGGGCGCGCGCGCGGAGGGGCGGGCGCGCGCGCGCGCAGGGCGCGCCGCGCACTCCAGCTCGCGCGACCGCCGCGCGCTCGCGCGCGCTCGACGCGCCGCGCGCGCGCGCAGGGGCGGAGGGCAGGGGGCGCGCGAGGGAGGGGCGCGCGGGGAGGGCTCCGCGCAGGGGTCGCGCGGAGCGCGGAGGGGAGCGCGCGCGCAGGCGCGGCGCAGGCGCGAGCGCGGAGGGAGCGCGCGCGACGCTACGGCGCGCAGCAGGCGCGACGCGAGGGGCGCGCGCGAGCAGGGGCGCGAGCGCGAGGGGCGCGCGCGCGCTGGCGCGCGAGCGCAGGGGCGCGCGGAGGGGCGGGCGCGCGCGCGGAGGGCGGGGCGGGGGAGAGAGAAAGGGGCGCGCAACGAGGAGGAGCGCGCAGGCGCGCGAGCAGCGCGATCGCGAGGAGGGAGCGCGAGAGAAAGCAGGCGCGCGCGCAGGCGCGAGCGAGGGGAGATAGAGAGCGCAGCGGCAGGGGAGCAGAGAGGAGGGGTCGGGAGATGCGACGGAGGGGGCGGGCGCGCGAGAGCGAAAGGGGAGAGAAGAGGAGGGGCCGAGAGGAAGGCGCGAGCGCAGGCGCGCGCGCAGAGGCGGGAGGGGACGCGCGCGCACCAGGCGCGCGCGAGAGAGCCGAGAGGGGCGCAGAGAGCAAGGTGGCTCTCACTAGGGGAGCTCGATGAGGGTTCAGCGGAGAGAAGGCGAGCGAGATGCACGAGAGAGCACAGAAGAGAAGGAGAGAGGCGAAGGCAGCGCGAGAGGGGAGAGCGCGCGATCGAGAGAAGAGGCGGATGGGCGGGGAGAGAGAGAGGGGAGCGCAGAGGAGGGAGAGAGCGCGCGCAGGGGCGCGAGGAGGGGCTAGAGAGAGCAGGGAAAGGGGCGAGAGGATGAGAGCAGGAGGAGAGAAGGAGCGAAGCGAGCAGGAGGAGCGAGCTCCGAGCAGGAGGGGAGGAGAGAGAGAGAGCTCGAGAAGGAGAGAGCGAAGGGAAGAGAGAGAAGAAGGGCAGAGAAGAGGTAGCGCGAGCAAGGGAGAGTAGAGATGAGGGGCGAGAGAGAGAGAAGGGAGAGAGCGGAGGGATAAGCGAGAGAGGCAGGAGAGAGAAGAAGGCTATCTCTCATTCTCCTCTATTCTCTCTTTATTCTCTCTTTCTCTCATTTGCTCTCTCGTATTTGCTTTCTCTCTCATTTTCTCTTCGGATTTCTCGCTCTCATTTCTTTTATGTTCTCTCTCTCTTCTCTCTCTCTTGATTTCGCTCTATCTTTCTAGCATTTTCTCTCTTTCTCTGTCTTCTCTTCTCCCCCCCCTCTCTCTATCTTTTACTATCATTTCTTTTATTGATGTCATATTTACCAAACGTTATTATTTATCAGTTTTTATTATTTATTATTTATTACTTTATCGGTATTGACTAAATAAGTTAAAAAATGACTTGGTATCATGGAATTAGTCATGAATTATGTCAATAAAGGAACAAAAAAGTAGGTCTCTCATTCTCTCTCATCTCTCTTTTATTTCTCTCTCTCTCTCTTCTCTTATTCGCTCTCTCTCCGTCACAGATCTCTCTCTATCTTCTCTCCCCCTCTCTCTCTCATTTTCTCTTTCATTTTCTCTTTCCCCCCTCTGTCTCTCTCTCTTTCTCTCTCTCTCTCCCCCCTTACTCTCTCTCTCTCTCTCTTTTTCTCTCTACTTTTTATGTAAATATAAAGGTTATAGTGGATCTTGCATAGCGCTGTTGCTATCAAATATCTTAGTAGTCGACTATAACGATTATTCCATTGATGTATCAATACGGTTTATATAATTTAATATTAATATTAATATATAATATTTTGGGGGAAAACTAAACCCATTTAGTGAATTTAGTGATTTTTTTATAATCGAATTACTTGAAGTGTTGGGCTCAGATACTCCTCTACGTTTCTGAAGTGAAAAATGTTCATGGAATATAAGGGGATATAAATATAACTCGATTAAACTCAGGTTAGAGTTTTGATACTTTTGTGCGGATCCAGCGTGAATCACGGAAGGCGGTTGACGCGCTTCGAGAACATTTCCAGAAGTGACAGGAAGTGAGAGGAAGTGACAGGACTGCTGGGAGCATTGTGCAAGGGGACTATTTTAAGGGCGATAGTCTATAAACATTACATTACATTACATTACATTTACATTTACGGCATTCGGCAGACGCCCTTATCTAGAGCGACTTACAACTGAGCAGTTGAGCGCTAAGGGCCTTGCTCAAGCGCCCACTAGTGGCAGTTTGTTGGGATTTTAACCTCCCTCTATATCTATAAACCTTATATACATTCATTCATTCATTCATCTTCTTTATCCGATCTTCCCTCGGGTCACAGGGAGTCTGTGTCTATCTCAGGCGTCTATGGGCATTAAGGCAGGATACACCCTGGATGGAATGCCAACACCTATCGCAAGGCACACACACACTCACACACACACACACACACACACACACATTCATACACTAGGGCCAATTCTCCAATGTGCAAATTAACCTACTGTGCATGTTTTTGGACCGGGAGGAAACCGGAGCACCCGGAGAGAAACCTCCTGAGGCACGGGGAGAACATGCACAAACTCCACACACACATGGCCGAGACGGGAATAGAAAACGGACCCTGGCGGTGTGAGGCGAACCTGCTAACCACTAAACCACCGTGCCCCTATATATATATATATGATATATATATATATATATATATATATATATATATATATATATATATATATATATATATATATATATATATACTTTCTTGTAAACAGAGCTAGTCTCTAAACTTTTTGTATGTACAGATGAAGAGTACAAAATGTAATTAGCTATGATTATAACCGACCAAAAACAGCAACCGTGTGCAAATGCAGAATGAACACAAGAACGAATGTAAAGGAAAACTGAGCATGAGGTGTTTATGGGATAGTTGAGGTTGGGCGTGCAAGTCTAATAGCTTGTGTGAAGAAGCTTCTCCTAATCCTCTCAAATTTGGCCTTCACATAGTGGAAGCATTTGGCTGTTGGCAGCAGACTGAACCGGGATGATTAGGGTCCTTGATGATCTTATCAGCCCTGTTTCTTCATCAGCTGATGATGGTTGTCCTCAGTATTGTCCCTCTCTCTCTTTAATGTCTCACTTTCTAGTAAGCTCTGTTTGTCAAGCTGTCACTCTTTATCCCTCCTTTTGACTCGATTCCAGGTGAAAAAACACAAAGAAATGCTGAGAATAGAGAAGCGGTGTACATGTTTGCTCCTACATGCTTCTGTCTGTCCTCCTTTCACTCTACAGTCTCTCTCTCTCTCTCTCTCTCTCTCTCTCTGTCTGATGGATGCCGAAGTCTGTCAGGGTAAACAGAGCCTAGGGATGTCCTGAACTTTAGTCCGCAGTGCTTCATTAAATTTGACCTTCTTAATTATGCATTAAAGCAGCTCCACACACACACTGCGAACTCTCAGGTGCACTCAAAGGAGTCAATTAACGGTCATAGAAGCAATACATGCGATATCGGCAAAAGGCCTTTCCTCACAGTCCTTCCTGTGCAAAAATATACCCTGATCGAACCAATCAGTAGCCCAGCGCCTAAAACCACTGAGCTACCCCCTGCACCTAGTTGTCACATATCCCAGGAAACTGTGGTCAGACCGCAAGGTCAAGCCATCGTACCTTGCTCAAGGGTTCGTGCTTGCTTTGTGGGGTTCCGTTCTGACACCAGCGCAGAACCTACACGTGCGGTTCGGGGTGTCATTGCCGCCTGCCTAATAATCTCATTCGCAGCACAATCGGCTAATGTCGAGTAATTAAATAAATGCAGAAATTCGGCATGATTTGTTGGTGGCTCGATCGTTTGGCGGAACACTACTGCTAATGTGGAACTATTCCCAGCTGCCCAGAGTTCTCTCCTCCAAGTACTGTCTACGATCTCATTTGGAGTTGCTGCTTCAAATCCCTCCATATATGCAAAGATGCCATACTTTGAAAAAAAGAAAGGTCTCTGGTCGTGGTTTTCCAACAAACCGCTTTATATCTGTACACTGTGTCCAAGTTTAGAACACTTCTGCATGTGGCTGTGAGTTTCACCAATGGCAAGTGACTGCTTTCTCAGACTCGGAGACTCGATTGGCTCTGCGATCAGGAAAACTCTTCTTTCCATGCCCCTTCCTTACCTCCTGTCTTTATTCTTCCCCTTAGAGACCCAACAAACACAAGAACACCCCACACTGAACACACAGTGCCACAAAGTGCCCCGCTGTCTCTCCAGCGGGGAAGTGAATGGACTTTAAGAATTAGGCCAAATTGCTCACTATTCGATTCGTTTTCTCTGGATCGCCTCAGTTCAATACCTGACCCAGTAGTTAACACTTTTAATTGAAGTAAACATCTTAAAACAAAGTCAACAGAGCAGAACAAATTGGTCCTTTTATTTGTTCACCGAGGTGATGTCAACTCTCTCTCTCACTCTCTCTCTCAGCTGTCTTTCTTGTTCTCCCTCTATGGATTATGAAGATTAACAGCAAAATCAACATGGCTTTGCTCAGACAGGAGTCTGTTTGTTTCCAGTATGGATGATGCTTAATGCTGTTCTTCCAGATTATTGTGTAAAAATAAATGATTGCTGGTCCATGTTAATAATGTATTAGGCATGTAATAAGGCTCCTGTTTACTGTCTACTTACAAATGACTTCAAGTTCTGGAGCGTCGTTCATTTATCACTAGAGCGTTCTAGCGATCCCGGCCGTATTACCCTATCTCCATGTCCAGTCAGCATGGAGCAGTGGTTAAAGTCGGTACAGACATACAAGTACATGCTCTAGCAGAACCAGTTATTTGTAGAGTGGAATAGATGACCTGTGTGTGTGTGTGTGTGTGTGTGTGTGTGTGTGTGTGTGTGTGTGTTTGTAGTGTCTGTAAAACTGGCTTCTAAGACGAGTGAAAGTGGCATTCTGACCTCTTTACTGCCTTTCTTCTTTGTATAATACAGAGTGAATCACCAGTTGTGGATGACACAGCAAATTGTGTTTTCAGACAATGATTTCTGGAGGTGTTTCTGAGGCCATTCAGTGATTTCCTGCATGAGGGCCCGAGAGATCATGGGCATCCAATATTCATTTTATCCCGTCTGCCCAGACGTTTCGAAAGGATCCTTTAAATGTTTGCTTACTGTTTGTGGTGTTATTATAGGTTATTATAGGTTATGACTTATTATACTGTTTTTTTTTTTTATATGGTTTTGAATAATATTCTGAATTTGTTCCAAAGTTTGTAGACAACGTCGCTTGTTTTTACTGTGAGACTCGGCTCCCGTCAGTACTGACAAATGAAAACCTTGAACCTTCAGTTGGTTTCTATGCAACAAACTTCTTAATAAAAGTCGACGAGATGCCAGATTCCAACAGCAAATGACTAGAAGAAAGTTCTGTGGAGTTCATATGGGACATTTTTGTCTCTAACAGAAGAGTTTGTGTAAGGAGAGCAGATCGCTACACCCCCACAGTCAAACATGGACTTATTTTGGAGCAGGTATACGGTTTGAGACATTCAACTGAGATGAGAGGAATCCTGAACCAACATGGCTACCTTTCTGTATTTCAGCACTACAGCTCATTGGAACTGACTTCACCATACAACAAGAGAATGACCTGAAGCGTACATCCAAGCTCTGTATTTAGAGGACTTGAATCTTGGGACGATCCTGATCTCCGAAATCTCCGTTTAATAAACCAGTACTCGCAAATTTCAGAAGAGGCACAGCAACATCATTTTTTGAAGAAACGAAATGTCCGTATGCTGAAAGCGTGTAACTCTGTTATTCATGCTGAGGGAGGAAACGTTGTGTTTCCATTTACGACTGTTACACGGTCTCAAATCCATTCTGTTAGATGAAGAGGATACGTTAACGTCGCTGTAGAGAGTTTCATTTCATAACAGCTTCCTTAATGGCACGTTTTATGAGTGTGTGTAATGCATGCAACTTGAGGTTCCATGTCCTATCCCTCCATGCCTCAAAGCTCGATAAATGATACTTGCTTTAATCTGTATTTTAGGAATTCTTACTTAACAGCCCTCTGAGTTGCACATCAGTAGATAGTAGATCTGACTATTGAAGAATTGTTGCCTCAAAGCACTCATTTGTGGGCAAAACACGGTGCGGACCACTTACTTTTACACTTATTAGCCTATATTCACCCCTTGTTAAGTGCTTAAGAGCGCATGTTCAGAATTTAGTAGGATTCGAGCGGTTCTTGTTGTTGCAAAAAGCAAACGGCACTAATTAGGGATATACAGCGGCGTTAAAGCCGCACTGTATACTGTACCAGGTGTGTAACGATTCCCAAAGTCATTCTTGGATACATACCTTGAGTTTGGTACAGTTAAGGGGGGGAAATGTAAAGCATAAAATTGCAATGATATAAAATAAAATACCTGCTTGTATGAAAGAAAAATACAGGGTTGTTTGTACCACTCATATGGTACTACGTAATTTTACAAACGTTTACAAAAGAATGCATTGAGAACCAAGAAGTACAGGTCAAAGACTTGGACATAGTGTACATAGTGTTCATTCATTCATTCATTCATTCATTCATTCATCTTCTACCGCTATATCCGATCTTTCCGTGTGTGTTATGTTATTAAAATAAAAGTCAATCCCAAGTGGTAACAAACATCTTTTTGGACAACCCTGTATATCAAAATATAATGAATCAAAGGAATACAATGCCCTTTTTTCATTATACAGTATTTGTATAATATTATAAGTAATTATGTAAATAATTATGAGTAATTTATTAAATTGCCACCAGTTAAATCGATGAAATATAATTAATGGAAAAATGTGATTAAATAGTTTACATTTGTTAGACCCCGTTTGGGGAACACACGTGTATATATGTGAGGTTTTTACATTCAGTATTTCATTTTCTAACAATATGTTCTTAACCAGGGGGCACGGTGGTTTAGTGGTTAGCACGTTCGTCTCACACCGCCAGGGTCCGGGTTCGATTCCCGTCTCGGCCATGTGTGTGTGGAGTTTGCATGTTCTCCCCGTGCCTCAGGGTTTTTTTTCTCCGGGTTCTCTAGTTTCCTCCAGTCCAAAAACATGCACGGTAGGTTGATTGGCACCTTGGAAAAATTGTCCCTAGTGTGTGAATGTGTGTGTGTGTGTGTGTGTGTGTGTGTCCCGCAATGTGTTGGCATTCCATCCAGGGTGTATCCTGCCTTAATGCCCATAGACGCCTGAGATAGGCACAGACTCCCCGTGACCCGAGGGAAGATCGGATAAAGCGGTAGAAGATGAATGAATGAATGAATGTTCTTAACCGTTCTGCTTATTTCTACATTTAGGAAACACAGTGCGTTTGCTCCACATGTGCACCGTACCAAAAGCCCTGTATTGAAACAGTTTGGTACAAACATGTAATTTTACACCCCTAATTTGTTTTTTGTTTGACCTTTTTGACATTGACAGAAAATGTGTGCTTTGGATGTACAGACAGTGTGTGCTCATAAAGAAATAAACATATCCAGCCATGTCCATGTCTATTATAATATATATATATATATATATATATATATATATATATATATATATATATATATATATATATATATATATATATATAGCGAGTCTGTGATCAAGACAAAGTGTTACAAGGTTGTGATGTAGAAGTTTGTGGAAATGTGTGTGTCTGTTGTGATTCATCTCACGTCGGTGCAGTAGTGTCTGAGGAGCCGGCGTGTGTGTAGCTGCAGGCACAGACAGTCTCTGCTGTTTATCTGTCCGTGCCGCGGGACTCGCGGTCTGACATTTGTAGTGACGAGAGCAGCATTCGCTGTAATGCGCTCTATTAGCTTCCTCATCCCTGAGGAGAACCGACACCTCCTCTCTCTCTCCCTCTCTCCCCCCTCCCCCTCTCTCTCTCCCCTCTCTCTCCCCCCTCTCTCTCTCTCTCTGGCTTACTTGTCTCGCTCTGTCATTCATTCTGTTTCTCTGTCTTCCTCATCCATCTCACCTCCCCACCATAGTTTGTCTCTGTCTATTACATTCAGCCTCTTTGTACATCATTTTCTGGATTCTGTCCAGTTGTGAACAGTGTGTACGAGTTGTCTGTGTCTGTCTATTCCTTTTAATGTTATTGCATGATGTTGTGATGCCCTGGATCTTCGTTTAGGTCTGTATTAATAACTGATTGGCGTGAAGCCACTGGGATAAGCAGTTCTGAGACTCGATTGCTGAACTATGAGAGTAATTACAAATCTCTGAGGATTTTATGGCTACATTTAACTTCATATTTAACTGGCAAGCTTTTCTCCTCTATCCTAAACAAGCTTGTTGGTCCTTCAGAGACAGTGACTCGAGAGAGATCGTCTTTGCTTGTGATCGCAACGTAACAAATGTTTTCATTCATTCATTCATCTTCTACCGCTATATTCGATCTTTCCTCGGGTCACGGGGAGTCTGTGCCTATCTCAGGCGTCTATGGGCATTAAGGCAGGATACACCCTGGATGGAATGCCAACTCATCGCAGGACACACACACACTCACACACACATACACACACATTCACACACTAGGGACAATTTTCCAAGGTGCCAATCAACCTACCATGCATGTTTTTGGACCGGGGGAGGAAACCGGAGAACCCGGAGAAAAACCCCCTGAGGCACGGGAAGAACATGCAAACTCCACACACACATGGCCGAGACGGGAATCGAACCCGGACCCTGGCGGTGTGAGGCGAACGTGCTAACCACTAAACCACCGTGCCCCTTACAAATGTTTTTTTTTTAGTTAATTAATTTTACTTAATAAACTTAATTTTATTGCCATAAGAAAATCGAAATGTTAATATAAACGTTGTTTCCACCAAATCAGTGGTATATTTTTCGGTGCGTTTTGCCGTAAGCGGCATCGCGGAATCGTATCGGACGCTTATGTTTAGGGTTTGGAATTGAAAATCGATGAGTATATTTAATATACTTGTTATACAATTAAAATTTAGTTTCCTCTTATGGATTCCTGCATGCATTTTTTCATCTGGCAATCTGCCAGGACCTTCCAATATCCAATCTGCCAGGACCTTCCACGTGTCCAATCTGCCAGGTCCAGGACCTCCAATCTGCCAGGACCTTCCATGCACACTCTGTCTAATCTGCCAGGACCTTCCACGTGTCCAATCTACCAGGACCTTCTGCACGTCCAATCTGCCAGGACCTTCCACGTGTCCAATCTACCAGGACCTTCTGCACGTCCAATCTGCCAGGACCTTTCACGTGTCCAATCTACCAGGACCTTCTGCACATCCAATCTGCCAGGACGTTCCGCACGTCCAGTCTGACACGACCTTCCACACGTCCAATCTGCCAGGACCTTCCGCACCTTCAATCTGCCAGGACCTTCCACACGTCTAGTCTGCCAGGATTGTTAATCTAAACATCCGCTTGCAAGATGGACCGCGGGAAGCGCTCAAAAGTGTCGCTACAGTTTGTAAAAACCGAAGACCAAGATAAGTGTATTTATTGTAACATATTAATATGTTGCAAACTAGATGTCAGGACCAACATGACAACGGTTTGTTCGCCATTTGGCATTGAAACCTGAAATCGCTAAGCGGAAGCGGAATCGATAAAATCAAAATGATACCTGACCCTCATTATGTGTATGTGGTTGATGACTTATAGACAGAGAGCAGTTTCGATACGAGTCCCTGATCAAGGTGAACGGGAATACGATCCTCTATGATGCCTCTGGAACATTTACGCCATTTGGCAGACGCCCTTATCCTGGGCCACTTACAACTGAGCAATTGAGGGTTAAGGGCCTTGCTCAAGGGCCCACTTGGTGGTGGCGGTGGTGTTTGAACCCATGATCTTCTGATCCAGAGGCCGACGCCTTAACCACTGGGCTACTACGTCCCCTCTAGAGCATGGTGTTACACAAAGTCATGAGGAAACTATGTTCATTAAGAGATAACGAGAAAATGAAAAAGTCGTGGCAATGAGAAAACCCCAAAAAAAACCTATTATAACGAGCGGCCTCTGACTTCCATATCGTTCCCTATGCGTTGTTTTATGTGTTTTGTTTTAGGAAAGCAGTTGAGACAGCTGTTTGTTTTTCAGAGGTTAACCTGACACACCCCGGGTTTAGAGATTATTTGCTTTCCCTTCCTGCACCCTGGCCTCTGAGATGACAAACTCCTCGTTCCACTTTTGTTTACCAGCCCTCTCTCGCCGAGCGTAACAGCGTTCCGACGCCGTCGTCCTCGGCTTTGCGTCGGCCTTCTCGTAGTTGTTTGACTGAGCTGCCGTGGGACTTGGAACTCCCTACTCACATTAGTCACACAGGCTTCGTGGGCTTTGTCTCTCTTAGCCTAGCCTTTTCTCACCATCTGCTTGTGTGTGTGTGTGTGTGTGTGTGTGTGTGCAGCAGGAGGTTTCCTCAGTATCTCTGGCTGCCACAGCAATCTCTATACGCCCAGGTTTTTTTTAAAACATGTTTTGCACAGTCGGAATAGTTGCATTTTTGCATTTGGATGTTAAAAGTGTGTGTAATTGTGTTTATCCG